>SKCR01026280.1:0-211355 GCA_019454045.1 Zanthoxylum bungeanum | reverse complement strand
CCATGAGGAGAAATACTACCTTAAAGGATAGGTGTGTCAAAGAAAGAAAAAGAAAAGAAAAAAAGAAAGAAAAATAATGAAAAAGAATGAAAAGAATAAAGAGAAAGAGACAAGGAAAAAAGAAGAAGACCATATCATGTTGAGGATGACGAAGTAATCACAGAGTGTGATCAAAACATCTAGATTGGTTAGACCCACTGATCCGATTCTCCGAGATGAAACCATCGAGTTGGCCTACTTAAGGATTAAGCTGCGAAAGAGCCTTGGCACACACACATACCAGGAGTCTAGTTCAGATCACCTATTCAGACGATCAGAGTCGAATGTATCAAGTACTTTGAAGGTTTTCAGGATTCGGCGTGAAGAATTCGTTGAGGATTAAAATATGTCTAGCTATTAGGATTATCTCGTGAGAGGCAATATAGTATGTTGAAAAAAACCATCATATCATCTTGGGGATGAGTCTCGAGGGCGAGGCCCACATCATTATCAATACCAGTCTTGCCGGATACGGCACTCTGGGGGTGAGGCCCATATTAGCATCAGTATCGGCCCACATCATCATCAGTACCAGTCTTTCCGGGTATGGCAATCTAGGGGCGAGGCCCACATAATCGTTAGTATCAGTCTGGCCGGGTATGGCATTCTGGGGGCGAGGCCTACATCATCATCAATATCAGTCTTGCCGGGTATGGCACTCCGGGTATGGAGATGCAGCATCAGTTTTACCAGTTATGACACTCCGGGTATGGAGAGGCAGCATCAGTTCTGCCAGGTATGGCACTCCGGGTATGGAGATACATCATCAGTTCTGCCGGGTATGGCACTCCGGGTATAGAGATACAACATCAGTTCTGCCAGGTATAGCACTCCAGGTATGGAGATACAACATTAGTTCTTCCAGGTATGGCACTTCGGGTATGAGGTTTAGCTTGCCAGGTACGGCACTCCGGGTATGGAGATATTATTGTGACACTCTGGGTATGGAGACGCAACCGCGACACCTCGGGTATGGGGTTTAGCATGCCAGGTACGACACTCCGGGTATGGAGATATTACTGCGATACTCTAGGTATGGAGACATAACCGGGACACCTCGGGTATGGGGTTTAGCTTGCCAGGTACGACACTCCGGGTATAGAGATATCACTGCGACACTCTAGGTATAGAGACGCAACCCCGACACCTCGGGTATGGGGTTTAACACGCCGGGTATGGCACAACAAAATCAACTCTGCGACACTCTAGCTATAGAGACGCAACCATGACGCCTCGGGTATGGGGTTTAGCACGTCGGGTATGGCGCAATCAAATTAACACAACACAACACAACATGGCAAGTCAAGTGGCATCTGGCGAGCCATGTAAGTAAAAATACATTGCACGAACTTTGATAGGATTGTCATTATCACACGCTGCATAAGTCCCATCAAAGTGGGGGCGACTGTAGGCAATGTATTTTTGCGTAAAAGTACCGTGATGAGTCTCGTATGGAGACACTACCTCTTTAGATTATGGAAGCCGCGGGAAACAGACGTCGGAAGGAAATAGTCAAGAATTGACATATTGTTGGATTTAATTCACTGGATTAGCTTCGGGTTCGCTTGTTGGACCTCCGTTTCAAAATACATCCTTAGCCCAAAACCCCTTAAGACACACACCAACCCCACACATCACTAAACCACACACCAAGCCCACTAAATGGACCAAGACCACACGCCCAAAAACCCTAAGCCACACGCCCAACACATTCCCAAATAACAAAACACACATTAAACATATGCATAAATCAAGCCAAATCCCCTTCCTAAAATAAAGAAATCCCATAGATCCCTTGCCTAATTAAATCAAATCATATCCCTAACTAAAAAAGAATGAATCAAATTAAATCAAATCACTTCTCTAATTAAAAGATTTTTCATTATCACACAATAATTAAAAATATCTCCCATTAATGCATAAATCCTTCACCTTCTCAAATAAGGAAAGCCCCCATCCCTTTGCCTATAAAAAGAACCCTTCACCAACACATTAAACCCCTAACGAGCATTCACACATAATCACACAAGAAACCTCAAAGCATTCACGCCTAAGACATAAAGAAAATCCCTTGCATTGCCGCCCAACAAACCATCACCAAACCAGTCCATACAGCCGCATATTCCTCCGCTAAACTGCCACATATTCCTCCACTAAACTGCCGTATAATACCCCTACTGCATCACCCAAAACTGCATGCACATCACCCCTCACTGCACGCCCAGTTCAGCCGCAAACCCCACCTCATTGCACGCCTAAACTGCTCACTGACCAGTCCCTTAAACTATCGCACATACCACCCCTGAAACAGCCCAGTTTACTTCATCTTACCACCCCTGAAACTGCCCAGTTTATTGTATCTTACCACCCCTGAAACTGCCCAGAAACTATCCCAAAACTGCATCAAAAAATTGTCCAGAATCCCCCTAAAAATACCAAAACCGCAGCTCCAAACCCTCTAAAAATCACCTAAAATAGTAGCCTAAATTACCATAAAACAGCGACCATAAAATATAACGAAAACAGCAGCGAAACGGAGTGAAAACAGCAGCTCAAACAGTGAAACCGCGAGGAAAAACATTGGATTAGTGAACTGGAAGAGTTGCGGAGCATCAACCCTTCCGACGGTCGTGTAACTCACTTTCGAGAGATGCCAAAAGAGGTTAGACCTGAGGGCACCTTCTTTATTTATTATCTTTCATTTTTTTATTTTTAATACATTATCGCATGAGATTCGTTTGTTGATGCATGATGTGAATTTCGGATGAACGAAAAGCGTGTTCTCTTTTGTGGTATATCAGATAGAAACTCAGACGTAAATTCTATAGCCGAATCTGAATGGACGGTATTGTGGTTTGCACTTGGGATACAATGCCACGTACTACTTAAGAGACACACGTATTTCATTTCATCCAACCTAGTATTCGAGCATGATTAGGTTACTTCTTTATGCATGATTTAGTAATTTACTTTTCGCATTAGGGATTTAGTTTACGTTTGCGTTCAAGTGATTATTTATTTGTTCTTTGTGTCTAATGATTCAACATGTTCGTTGTGTGATATTATATGCTTGCTGTTATAATGACTTACTTTTAAAGCATGCAAACTTAGAAATAGGATTTACTTTGATGAATGTGAACTAGATCCAAGTTACCTTTGAGCATATATGTTTCGTAGATTCGGTTAGTTTATTACACAAATCATATCGTTACAAATGGCATAAGTAAGAGACCATTTCGAACCCAACAGTTTGAGGTCTTCCCTTACGAGGGGTGAGTGCGGCCTTAAATCTTTGTCCCAGTTCACATTGGGTGGCGACTCTATTTTATTCTCCGATTTAGTTCCCCATGAGCTATTCCGTACTCCCAACTAGGCCGCGAGCCTAGAACAACGTCTCCGATTTCTGTTTCCTAAAGGAAGCTTAAACCTCATATTTTCTTCCAAAGTTTGTCATCTGTTGCCTGTCCTACTAATACTGCCCCACCAGATTCTTCCTGACTAAATGGTAGGCTAACTTCACAGAAAACTTCCCCGTTTTATCAAAGTGCCATTATATTCGGTCTTCCCTATGTGGTCTGGGCAGTCGAATATTGAAGATGTCATGTGCATCCACCTCCAAGAAGTGTTACTTAGCCTTTCATTCCACTCGTTGTCGCCCAGAAACAGTTCTTCGACTTTAGTATCCAGTGGGAGAGAATAAGTTGAAATGAGTTGGAGATTATTGTCTCTTGGAATCCAATTGCATCCATACACCGAGGCCTTACTTCCATCACCTATACTCCATCGAATCCTCTTTTTTAACACTTCTCTGACCCATACATTAGTTCTCCAAATGAAACTGGGGTTGTACCTCACATTGGCATTGAGAAAAGATGTGTCTTTAAAGTATCTTGCTTTGAGAATGGAATCCATAAGCAACTGTGGCAGAGTCAGTATTTTCCACCCTTGCTTGGTTGAAGGATTCAAACCACCGAAAACCCACCCCCCAACTTTGGATTTACACAACTTTTGCCAACATGTCTAGTGTATGTCCTTCTCTAAGTTATTTGATCCCCACCAGTATGCATTAAGACTTTTTTAGATCTCATCACATACACCCCCTGGGATTTTAAACACACTCATAACATATATTGGAATTGTTTGTGCGACAGCCTTGATCAACATCTCTTTTCCCCCACATGAGAAAAGAATGTTTTGAATTTCTTTCAACTTGTTAATGATTCTTAGTTTCAACTTAGAGAAGCTGCCCTTTTTATTTCTTCCGATCAAAGAGGGAAGGCTAAGGTATTTCTCATGTGCATGAGCAGTATTGAGCTGGAAGATGCTCTTAATTTCTCCACTGTGTTGCCTTGTATGTTGGGGCTAAATATAAGAGTTGATTTCACATAGTTTAAGATTTGCCTCGAAGCAGCCGCATGTACATCAAAAAGCTCCTTTAACTTGTTACACTCATCCACTGTCATCTTTGAGAAGACCAGGCCATCATCTACGAATAGCAGATGTGAAACCGAAAGCCTCTTACTGAATTTTATCTCACTATATCTTTGTCTCTCTCTTCCTTATAAAGTAGTCTTGAGAAATCTTAAGCACAAATGATGAACAGATAAGCCCCTTGTCTCAGCCCTCTTTTTGGTTGAATAAGCCCATTTACTTGACCATTGAGCACTATCGAGAAAGTAATGGTGGAGATACAATTCCATATTAGCGTTAGACAATTATGACCCATATCATCACTATTTGTACAGAACATGGTGTTGTTGTACAAATTAACTATGTGACAAAGGAAATTGCTCTTTTATCATTTATAATTGGATTACATAGATATATAAATGATAAAAGTTCTTATGATTAGTTCCGGATTAATAAGATATGAGACAGTTTCAATCCACGAACGGTTTAGTCATTAAATATCCCTAGTCGTAGTATTATCGAGATTGGACATCGATAATGCAGAATAAACTAGTATTGCACTTGTGTTCGTTATGGAAGCTTGACGGCATAGTTCTCATATATTTGGGTATTGGATACTCATACAAGTGTAATAAGAGGTTTTATTTACCGATGGTACGGAAACAGTTTCGCTTTAGATAGACCCCTCGGAATCCCAATCCCATTGGTAGTATGACTATGTGTCTATGAGAATCCGAATCAGGGTAGGTGCATTTGGTCTTAACTTGAGACTTGCATCGCTAATACTTGTGATAATCAGTATACTTTGGTTTTGGTCGTCTGGGGCTTTAACAGGTTCTGTGTACGCCTCTTCTGGGTATACTAAGAATCGTAGTGTAAGATGTCAAGATGGAAGTACCACTTCAGTCATATGGAGATGATGATCACGCAGGGATACAAAACTGGTAATCTAAGTGCTATAGCCATCGGGGAAGTATGACTAGGTCATGACTTTCCGATAATAAAGAGACTAGTTACTAGTGATCCGATATATGCTTTGTACGGGACATATATAACTCCAGCCCCAGGCCTAGCATGTGACATCTGATACTGGATCGAAATTCGCAATACTACGTATGCTACGCCTGAAAAAGATTATATATCCCTTTAAAGAATATTTCTGGAGAATTGGGTAGACACGGTGCTTTGCTAGAAGTCAACCATGTCTTGTAAATCGGTAAGAATATGGTACCGGATACGCACTTGTTCGGATAGTCCGAAGACCATATTTACTACCAACATATCCAGGGATCTCTTGGGTCGCATCCCAAAGATTTACCGATGATATTTGACTCAAACAATATTAATTTGGGATTAATTAAGAGAGATAAAATTAATCTGGGATTAATTACGGCAAGAATTAATCTAGGATTAATTATCAGAGAAAGAATTAATATGAGATTAATTGCGTCGAGAATTTATCTGGGATTAAATTCGTCGAGAGGAGAGAACTCGATTAATTTGGAATTAATCGGTAAAATAAATTTAATAGTTAAATTATATTTAACTATTTAATTTATTTAATTGGGCTAAAATAATATATTAGATATATTAATTGAAATTAGATTTCAATGCAGAATTAAAATTGGATTTTAATTCTTGCGAACGAATTGATTTGGAATTAATTCGTGAGCAACTTCCGTAATAATTTTTCTAGGCATTGTTATTTAATTAAATTGGATTTAATTATGCAGAGACGGAAAATTCGTTTAATTGGATTAAATGAATCTGAGCCTGAAGTGTGTTGAGCAAGCCCAATTGAATTTTGAATTTAAAATGCGGCCCACTTCACTTACATCATTAGTCACCTTTGGTGATAGAAGTGGATGATAGATTTTGGTGGAAACTTGTAAAACACTCTTTACCTTTTGAAAAAGATAAATACAATTAATGAATTTTTTGAAAAATTATTATTTTACTCTCTCTCCTTGGTCAAGAAAATTAGAGTGCCCACTATCATTTTTTCACTTTTGGCGAGAAGTAATTTGCTGCTTTTGTAAATGTAATTGGCTACTATCATTGAAAATAAATTGTCCTCTGCAATTTATTTTGAAAATTCCAAAAAGGCATTTAGCCTTTTCTTTTGAGCAAATGGCCGAATGCAAGAAGCAAAATGGCCGAGTGGCCATTAAAAAATCAAGAAAGAATTGGCCTCTGTTTCTTTTAGAAA
This sequence comes from Zanthoxylum bungeanum, assembly GCA_019454045.1. Taxonomy (NCBI): domain Eukaryota; kingdom Viridiplantae; phylum Streptophyta; class Magnoliopsida; order Sapindales; family Rutaceae; genus Zanthoxylum; species Zanthoxylum bungeanum. The sequence continues at coordinate 204,697 of SKCR01026280.1, read as the reverse complement.
GAAAGCAAATACCATTGGTTCAACATGGCCGATTGCTTCCCTCTCTCTCTTGGGCACAAAATTTGTTCCATTTTGTTCTTACTAGCACATAAGGGAGTCAAATGATTGTGATAGAGATACTCACCCATGAGCTTGGAAGCTTCAACATCCATGGAATTTTTGAAATCCTAAATCCGATCAATGTAAGTATTCCACAACTTTCTTGATTAATTCACACAATAATCACGCTTAGAGATCCTGTGGCATGTCTAGGACACTAATAAATAGGCTGCAGAGGTGTGTGGGAATTCCTATCTTTTCCAATACTCTATTCACGAAGGCCCATTCAATTCCATCATAAGCTTTACTGATATCAAGTTTTAGTGCCACTGTCTCAGACTTTACTTATTAATCTTCTTTAGTTTGTGTAAACACTCATAACCGATAATGATGTTGTCCGTTACCAATCTGTTTGGAACAAAAACACTCTGATTTTCTGAGATGATATCCTTAAGAACGGTCTTCAACATGTTACCTATACACTTTGCTATAATCCTGTAGATCACATTGTACAGACTTATAGGTATGAAAGATGTGATGTTCTTAAGGTGCTTGACTTTAGGGATTAAAACTAGGATAGTATGATTGAGGCTGGATATGTCTGTGAGGTGATTAAGGGCTGATAGATATATTTTAGTGACTTGTTCACCAACAGAAGGCCAGTGTTTCTGATAGAAAATCACAGGTAGTCCATCTGGTCCCAGTGCCTTTGTAGGGTGCATGCTGTTGAGTGCTTCCTACACATGCTCAGTTAAAAATGGTTGGTTCAACACTGTAAACTTATTGGTTGAAATCTTGTTACATGTACCCTTGAGTGCCTCATTCATTTGGTCATTTGTTGGGATAGTAGAAGCAAATAAATCAGAAAATAGTCACAGATGATGCCTTTAATTTGACACTCATCTTCCACCCAATTACCTTATTGGTCCCGCATCCCATTAATCTCATTTCGGCTTCTCTAGCAGATACTTGGCATGGAAAAATTTAGTGTTTCTATCGCCGGCCCTAAACCATGAAACCCTCGACTTTTGATTCCAATAAATCTCATTTTCTTGAAGCATTACCCCCATTTCTTACTCTATCATAGTAATTTTTTCTCCTTTATTATCTTGATCCCTATTACTTTTTGCCCACTCCAATTCCTTTAATAGTATTCTCATCTTGCGTTTCCTGTCACTAAACTTCTTTACACTCCATCGTGTCAAGAGAGTTTGAGTCATGTTTACCTTATTGCCAAAGCTTCGAATATGTTGCTGCATTTTCTGACCTTCCCCATCAGTTCAACATTCTTTGATGATCTGGCTACATTGCTCATAGGAATTCCACATCTTTTCGTAAAAAAACCTTTTTTCTCTTTTTCTTCTAAAATATCCTTCCAAGTCTTACTTCTTTCTCTTTTTCTTCTAAAATATCCATCCAAGTCTTACTTTTGATTTCTAAGAGGATTGGACAATGATCTGATCTCTAATGGTCTAAGTTTCGAACATTGAGGCTATATTTCAAGCTTCTCCACCTTGACTTAGTGAAGAAGCTATCAAGTCTCTCTTCAATTAATTTGTTTCCAAATCTCCTATTCGACCAAGTGAATAGGTACCTTTGGAACCCCAAATTCCATAAGTCACACTCTTCAAAGGTTCTCCTAAACTCTACCATCAGACCACTGCCTTTATCACCTTCCTTCTCTTTTCCTCTAAGGCTAAAATCTTATTAAAATATCCCTACACAACTAGGGGAGGTCAAAACATGAGGCCAATCTTTTTAACAGCTTACATGTATGATTCTTCTGTACGTTTTTTAGATGCCCATAGACACTTGTAAATCGCCATATACTACCGTCTTGAGAATTAAAAACAATATATATATGATGACTACTAAAAGAAACAATCTGCACATCATAATGGTTCCTCCATATTAGGGCTAGACCGCCCTTAAGCCCCTTCTATCCAAGGAAAAAACAATAATCAAAACCTAACTTAAATTTAGTCGTCTCCAATTTCTAAAGTATTATTTTCATCTCGTAAAAAAAAACACCACCTCTGGGTTATAGCTGGAAAGAGTCTTTTTTACAGCTCTGAATGTCCGAGGATTACCCAATCCCTGGACATTCCAACATAGTATTTTCATTGAGCTCAATGAGGCTGCTTTGCAGCCTTCGCTGTTTCCAAGAAGTCTCCAAGGGCTTCTTGATAAGTGCATGAAAATGTTCTTTGAACATCACTAATTCAGCGTAATCAAATTTTGACGCCGTTGCCGGGGAGATAGTTTACAATCTAAAGGAGCAGGTTTGCTTAATCAACAATAATGTGGTAACTTCGTTCCATCTTTATTTTATTTATTTATTTTATTTCAATTTTAGTCTTAGTTTAAATTCTTAATTTTAGTTTACTTTCTTTTATTTTTATTTCTCCTATTATTAGTGTTTGAGTGTATGCCTAGACTTAGGGATCAGTTTAGTAGATTTGTTAGAACTAAAAAGGAATATTCATATTCAGAAAGTCCGTTGACAATCTTTTTGATCCACCATCTACATATAGCACACATAATATGAGTGATTACAAGAGACCACCCATTAGGACTCTTGAGGAGTACCTCCATTCCACTCGCATAGCTATACCATCATGCATAATGTTTCCTCCTAATGCACAACATATAGACTTTAAACCTGGAATGATACAGTACCTCCCAACCTTTCATGGTTTGGAGAATGAGAACTCTTATGTGTTAGACAAAATGACCCATAGCGTCACTATTTGCACAGAACATTGTGTTGTTGTAGCAAATTAACTATGTGACAAGGAAATTGCACTCTCATCATTTGTGATTAGATCACCATAGATATATAAATGAAGAGAGATCCCTATGATTAGTTCCTGGACTGAGAATGATATGAGACAGTATCAGTCCCCGAAGGTTTAATCATTAAAATCCCTAGCCGTAGTATTATCGAGACTGGACATCGATAATGCGGAATAGGCTAGTATTGCACTGTGTGTGCGTTGTGAGGGCACAACGGCATAGTCTCATATATATAAGTATTGGATACTTATGCAAGTTGCGATAGGAGGTCGTGTTTCACCGATGGTACGGGAAACAGCTTCGCTCTGGATAGACCCCTCGGAATCCCATTGGTATTATGACTATGTGTCTATGGGAGGCCGAATCAAGGTAGGTGTGTATAGTCTTAACCTGAGACTTACATCGTAATACTTACGATAATCGATAAACTTTGGTCTTGGTGGTAGGGGGCTTTAACCGGTTCTGCGTACACCACTTCTGGGTTTATCAGAGAGTCGTAGTGTATTGGGTGTGTGATGTCGAGACGGAAGTATCACTTCAGTCATATTGGAGATGATGTCACGCAGGATAGGATACGGTACTAGTGCTCTTGAGTGATGCGCATCCAATCAGGATATTGTGACCAGGTCATGTATATCCGATTATAGAGACTATGTTACCAGACATCCGATATGTGTTTCGGACGGGGCAGACACTTATCCAGCCCCAGCCCTAGCACGTGACTATCCGATACTGGACCGATATGCACAATACTACGGTATACTACGCTTGATACAGATATATATATATATTCCTGTAAGAATATTTCTGGAGAATTGGGTAGGCATGGCGCTTTGCTAGAAGCCAACCTTGTCTGTAAATCGGTATAAACGTAGTACGCGATACTTACGTGTTCGGATAGTCCGGCGACCGTATTCACTGCCAACATATCCGGAGAGATCTCATGGGTCGGTTCCTGAAGATTCACCGATGACGTATGACTCGCACTTTAATTAATCTGGGATTAATTCGATGAGAGAGAAAATTAATCTGGGATTAATTACGGAGATATTTTTCTCAGATAAAATATCGTTAAGAGAGAGAACGATTAATTTAGAATTAATCGAGAAATTAATATATTCGATATATTATAACAAAATTAGATTTCGACACGGAATTGAAATTAGATTTTAATTCGGGCGAACGAATTAATTTAGAATTAATTCGTTAGCGAAGTGAATACTGAATTCACTAGGCGTAATCATTTAGTTACGACGCAACGGAAAATTCATTAATTTGGAATTAGCGAACCTGATCCCGGGATTGTTTGCGATCGCATCGCATTTCGAATTCGAGTGCGGCACGCAAGTCAAATCAAGCGTCAAATCACAAATCACATCAAGCGTCAAACACATGTCACTTTGAGTGATGTGACGTTTGAGTGATTGATGTGAGTTGATTTGTGTTGATTGACAAGCATTTAATGCTTTGCTTTTGGAAAAGGATTTTGGTATATATGTTTTATTTATTTTTGGAAAATAAATCAATAAAACCTATTACTTTTCTTTTCCCTCAACTCTCCTCTGTACACGTTTTTGCTCATTTTGGAGCCAAAAACTTCATCTTCTTCTCTCTCGGTCTTGGACCGATTTCTTCATCTCTTTCTCTGGTTTGACCGAAAGAAATTGGGAGAAGCAATGATCTTGTTACAAGATCTATGTGCTAGCACACTCATGGAGGAATACAAAGGTGTTAGGGAAGTGATTTCGTGAGCAAGGAATCACCTTGTGAAGCTTGGAGCTTGGAGCATCAATGGAGGACCACCCAAAGCCGAAAATGGGGCTGCAGTTCACTGCCATTGCCGAGCTGGAGGGAGGGCAGGAACATGAAGTGCGAATTTGGTTCATCTTCGTCGCATCCAACCGATCCATGTGAGTCTTTTCTGCACCTCATTTGGTTGTATTCAACTCGTTTTTATGCATGATTTATGATTCTTGGGACTTGATTGAAACTCAACAATGGTATCAGAGCCATTTGTGCATAAAATGAATTTAGGGTTCTTAGCAAAATTTGGGGCTTTTTGATTTAAGCATGATTTTGACAAATTGTTTGTTTAAGAATGTTTGTATATGAATAACTTAGAGTTATATGTAATCAATTTAAAGAAAATTAATTGGATTGATTTTCCCCAATTTGCTTATTGTTGGCCAAAACTTTAATTGGGTAAACTTGATTTTGAGCATGTTTAATGAAATTGGATGAATTAGAATGCTTAAATGTTGTTTAATTGATGATTGATTAGATCAATTTGATGAAAAAGTGTTTGGAACAATTTTCCCCAATTTGCTTGTGATGGCCGAAAATATGAACCCTAATATGTCTTGGATTTTTGATTTTTTGTTCATTGGATGACTTGCAAATCATTTGGGATGTTGAATTTATGTTTAATTTGGTTCATTGGATTGAATTTGATTTGGGCATAATTTCCCTCTTTGGCCGAGACACTTGAAGCATGAAATTGGGTTTTGATTTTGATCAAATTATGTTGGACATAATCATTGATGTTAAGCATGATTAATTGGACAAATTTAGTGTTTTGGAAACTTTGATTTGGGTAATTAATAATGCTATACACTTTAGGTAATTTAATGGGAAATTTGAAATTTTTGGAATTAAATTATTGGGCTTAAAATTGGATTTGGGCTTTTAAAGTTGTTATTGGGTTTATGGACTTTGTTGTACAAAGTTGGTTTAGGCCAAAATTGGTTGGATCCAATTAGGCCCAAAACCGCTTCCAAAAGGCCCAAATGCGACTAATGAACCTTTAACGTTTAATTGGGCCTAATGGGCCTAAATTAATTTATGGGCTTATGGGGTAACTCCGGATTGGATTTTGGTTATTCGGTTTGACCCGAGTTAACCAAAAGTCCACGCCTCAAGAATTAATTAAAAGCCCATTGGACTTTAATTAAATTAATATTGGATATTAATCGGGCTTTGAGACCCGTAACGATTAAATTTGGAATTTAAGTCATAAGGTTTATTTTATAAGTGTAATATTTAATTTGGAATTAAATAATCAATTAGAATTAAATACGTATTAAATTGGATTTAATTATGTAATTTAATTTTATTTGAGAAATCGTACTTTGAGTACATGTTCACATAATACGAGTTTGACTCGAACAAAATCAAATCTTTGTTTGAACATTGGATGATCACTAATTATCAGATTAATTAATTTGATTAGATTGATTGGTAACATGCTTGTATGAATACATGGTTGTGATGTTTGAATAATATATATCGGATGGATATTAGTCGGGTGGGGCGATTTTGGAAATTGTAATAAATTTGATTTATTAATTGGACCTGCGAGTCGAGCCTTTTCTCCTATTTTTGTATTCTTTCTCACCTATTCCCCTCAATGTAAATGAGGTTTCTTTAGAAGTGTAGTGTAACGGGTGAAGAAGAAAAATTTGTGCTAGCGGGAGAGAGAAAGTGAGAGATTTGATCTAGGATCAATGTGTAAAGTATCCATCCGCATATCATTATTATTTATTTTCATACTCGCTTTATTATGTATTTAGAATGCATGTTTAAGGGTGTATGATGATGAGAATTAACAAAGATAATTAAATTGGTAGCCAATGCGCAAGCAAAAACCCTCGTTAAATATCATGCGTCATTTCCTTCCATTGAGTGATTCTTGCTCAAGATCCGAGATTGGCAGGGTTTTTGGCCAAAGTCAAGCCCTTGTCCTTCGAAGATGTGCTTTAATCACGAGGCTTTGTTTCCATATCGGTGTCGTGTCCAAGTTGTGGTTTGTTGGCCAAAGTCAAGACCACTTCTTGTCCATTGACATTGATTACAAAGCTTCTATGTCAATGGGTCCGCGCTTGACTGGGATCACTAGGTTTGTTGTGCCAAAGCCAAGGCCTAGTTGATTCAGAGGAAAAAAGGGTAGGGTATATATTGGATATATAGGCATATATTAGATATATGTTTGGGACTTGGATGTCCACCTACTGGATCTAGAGTTGGATGGGATCCAATTGATCTTCGAGATCTACCTAGTTATTATCATACAATTTGTTGGCCAAAGTCAAGATTGTGTGATATTTAACGGGATCCTAGCCCACTAGGAAACACGGTTTCCCGAGACTCGACAGAGGGTTAGAGGCTCGACGAAAAATAGTGGGAGGCAAGTATTGAATTTGTAACATTCGTTCAATTACTCGCCATACGCGCTCAAACAAATATTTTACTCGTCATATTAATCAAAAGTATTAGTTGGACTAATATTTTATGTTGTTTTAAAAATATACAGTTGGACTATATACAAACTCATTCAATATATAGTTGATTTTATAATTGGATTATAGTAATCATATAATTGAATTAAATGATAGTTGATTTTATAATTGGATTATAGTAATCAATATTAAAATTATAGTTGATTAAATAATGGATTATTGTAATCATTATAATAAATAGTACCTTTATTAAAATTGATTAATAAGTTAGATATTAAAAAAAGAAAGAAAGAATTGAAAAGTTGAGTATTTAAAATATATAATCTTTGGATTAAATATTTTAAATGATTTAATTTTCATATGGGATTAAATAATAGGTTAATTTATTTGATAAAATAACTTATTAGACTTAGCCCATAATTAAGCAAATAAGTAGAGCATAAATCTTGGGAAGATTATGTGATGATGAACTTTAGGCTTATTAATATACTTATCATAAATCTCTCTTTAGATTTAAAAGTATTAGATTGCAATTAATAATTCTTAGAGAATTGATTGACTATTCTAGTGGTGAAAAGTCAAAGTTTGCAATTGGACAAGTTGCACAAGGTGCATATCGTTTCGATATTCTAAAACCCGAGGCTTGGCCAAGGTTTGTGAACATTGAAAAGATAATTGACATATCCCAAAGTGACTACCTTTTGGATATGGTAGACATGAAGGAATTAAAGAAAGGGCGAGGCTCTAACTTTAAAATATTTGTCAAAGTTATGTTCACTACTAGTATTGAAATTGGATTTTAAATACTTAGTGTGGTGGTACATAATATATGTGTATTGATGTTCAGAATCCGCTATGAGCTGGATACTGACTTCAAGCCGAGATTTCTCTGCGAATCGGAAACGGGACGAAAGTCGCTGTTTCGACCGTAGATACCTAAGTTTAGGAACTATCCTTTGGGTATGTACTTAAATTAGGAACTGTTATAATGTAACTAGTTTGACTAGAGACATTATCTCTATATCAGTGTTTAATCCGTGTGCGGATAAAACCTTTATATTATAAAACACTAAGTGTTTTTATATAAAGATGATACTGAGATAAACACATTAGATGTGAATAACAGAATTTATATTTTGAATATAATAAAATCTCAAACATATAAAATGACAAATAAATAGCTCAAATTGATTTGATCAATAGAGACTTATTTGTGGCTTGTTGTCTGGGACACCATTTAAACAAGACTCGTATATCCCACTTTTGAAGAGTGGGTACTAGGACTGATTTGACTATTCAAATAAGGTCTGCGAATCTAGTTTTTAGGTAAAGTACCTAAAATACTATTTACTTGGTAATAGTATAAGGGCCACCGATCTGTTAGCCCTATTCATGGTGAAGTTAGTGGGCCCATATCTAGCTGGGCTAGATGTGAACATGAATATTTCATGACCTTAACGGATGTGGCATCACGTTATGGTTATATGTTTCTTTTGAAGAACACAGATCGGAAACTTTTGAAGTTTCGACACGAAGTAAATAAACAGATCGGCTATAGTATTATTCCGCCACGATTAGACCGTAATGGAAAATACTTAAGCAGTAAGTTTCATATGTACATGAAAGAGTACGGTGTTCTTTCATATGAGGACTCCTCCTGAGACACGTCAGTTAGACGGTGTGCCGAACTAAAACTGAATTTTGTTGGACATGATAAGGTTTATCATGAGTCGCTCTGAGCTACTATTTCCTTCAACAGGATATGTATTAACAGTGTAAAACTTATTTAGATTAAGGTTCCATATGAATCTGTTTGACAGATATCATATAGGATATGAACAGGGAAGAAACAGGGTTTCTCATTTTAGTATTTGGGTATGCCAGGCATAACGTTTGGATGATACCAAACTAAAAGACCCAAATTGGATAAGTGCCAATATAAGTTATCCTAAGGGAAACCATAAGTATAGTACTTATAAATCTCACATGAGAACAATATAATTGTTGCTCACCATGCGGTTTTTTCCTGAGAGGAATACCGATATGCAGTGGTCAGTGGGAGGATAGTGATACTTGATGAAAATCGGAGTAATACTGTTCAAGGCACGAAGTCCTTAATGGAACACAAACAGTTCATCAATAATGAATCTGTACCATTAATCTTCAAATACACAAGAACTTCGTAAATCGGATAGAGTCAGAAAACAACCTAGGGTATGGGTTTCTGATCTAACCTCATAAAGATGTCAATCTTATGGAGGTGTACCATCCGACTACGTTTTGAGGAAGTGATACGAAGGTATCGACTCCTATTATGGCAAAGTGCCATGAATCCGAAATGGATTCCATGTATAACAACTATTTTGGATACTAGTTGTTGTACCATAAGGCATTGTGCCTATTGGTACATTAAACGTCTTCAAGGAAGACATACATGGAAGGCAACATACCAACGTACAAAGCTGGGCTTTTGACGGAAAGGTACCGTTATCAACATTGTGTTAATAACGGTTCAACCTTTTACCTGCTGCCATGGTAAACCCATTTTGAAGATGCTTGTTGATAACTGTATATTTCATTTATGAAAGTGTCAGTTACCAATCAAAATCGCTTTCCTGAAAAGGAAACCTTTTGGAGGATGTTTATAACATTCTGACGATTTTGTATAACCGACAAACAAGGTTTGGGGTTATTCGATCCATGTTTGGATTGAAACAAGCATAAGGTTCTTGGAACTGTCGTTTTGAAATAATCGTAATGGTTTATGATTTGACTCAAAACGAAATAATTCTTGTGTATATAAGGAGGTTAGTGGGAGAGGGCACTGACAATTAAATTCCCACAAGCAATTGGTGAAAGCTTGGCTTTCATAGATATTCTTTCAAAGAAATTCTCCGTAGAATTCTGGGGAGTAACAACCTTTATTCGAAGAATAAAAAATCTACTGGGATAGATTTGGAGTTTGTTAACACTCTCTGGAAATCGTACATTTAAAATGTACTTGTATTGGTGTCTCATACGCTTCGAGCATATGGAGTCACAATCGGGTCAATCCTAGTGATAGTCACTAAATTGAAATTAAGAACATCTGTTAGTATCTAGAGAACTAAAGATGCTGTCTTAAACTATGGAGAAGGAGAACTTGAAGTGACTGGGATCACTGCTGCAAGTTTCCAAACATTAAATACTACGGTACTATAAAGTTTGAATTACGGGACAGTGAGCACGAAATCTTCCGAGCAAGATAACTGTTGCCGAATAAACAAACACAAATTCGGATTATTGCTGCAGCTGAGGCAGCAATAGAAGCCATTTGGGTCGAAAATAAATCTAATTAGATTAGATATAGTTCTTTTAGCAGCTGAGCTAGGCGTCAGCACAGGCTAAGGAATTAAAGGTCTCATCGACGATCCAGATATATTCTATATCATCTGATTCGTACGGATCATACATCGTGGGGATGTGATGATCGTATAAATCGCGTCAAACGATAATCAAACAAATCCGCTGACGAAAACCTTTCCTCAGCAATTTGAGCGAACCGTACATAGTTCGGGTGTAGGACACTTGAGTGACTCGCTATGTGCCAAGTGGGAGATTGTTGGACAAATGACCCATAGCGTCACTATTTGCACAGAACATTGTGTTGTTGTAGCAAATTAACTATGTGAAAGGAAATTGCACTCTCATCATTTGTGATTAGATCACCATAGGTATATAACTGAAGAGAGGTCCCTATGATTAGTTCCTGGACTGAGAATGATATGAGACAGTATCAGTCCCCGAAGGTTAATCATTAAATATCCCTAGCCGTAGTATTATCGAGACTGGACATCGATAATGCGGAATAGGCTAGTATTGCACTTGTGTGCGTTGTGAGGCACAACGACATAGTTCTCATATATATAAGTATTGGATACTTATGCAAGTGCGATAGGAGGTCGTGTTTCACCGATGGTACGGGAAACAGCTTCGCTCTGGATAGACCCCTCGGAATCCCATTGGTATTATGACTATGTGTCTATGGGAGGCCGAAATCAAGGTAGGTGTGTATAGTCTTAACCTGAGACTTACATCGCTAATACTTACGATAATCGATAAACTTTGGTCTTGGTGGTAGGGGGCTTTAACCGGTTCTGCGTACACCACTTCTGGGTTTATCAGAGAGTCGTAGTGTATTGGGTGTGATGTCAAGACGGAAGTATCACTTCAGTCATAGTGGAGATGATGTCACGCAGGATACGGTACTAGGCTCTTGAGTGATGCGCATCCAATCGGGATATTGTGACCTAGGTCATGTATATCCGAGTATAGAGACTATGTTACCAGACATCCGATATGTGTTTCGGACGGGGCAGACACTTATCCAGCCCCAGCCCTAGCACGTGACTATCCGATACTGGGCCGATATGCACAATACTACGGTTATACTACGCTTGATACAGATATATATATATTCCTGTAAGAATATTTCTGGAGAATTGGGTAGGCATGGCGCTTTGCTAGAAGCCAACCTTGTCTTGTAAATCGGTATAAACGTAGTACGCGATACTTACGTGTTCGGATAGTCCGACGACCGTATTTACTGCCAACATATCCGGAGATCTCATGGGTCGGTTCCTGAAGATTCACCGATGACGTATGACTCGCACTTTAATTAATCTGGGATTAATTCGATGAGAGAGAAAATTAATCTGGGATTAATTACGGAGATATTTTATCTCGGATAAAATATCGTTAAAGAGAGAGAACGATTAATTTGGAATTAATCGATAAATTAATATATTCGATATATTATAACAAAATTAGATTTCGACGCGGAATTGAAAATTAGATTTTAATTCGGGCGAACGAATTAATTTAGAATTAATTCGTTAGCGACGTGAATAGTGAATTCGCTAGGCGTAATCATTTAGTTACGACGCAACGGAAAATTCATTAATTTTGGAATTAGCGAACCCGAGCCGGGATTGTTTGCGAGCGCATTCGCATTTCGAATTCGAGTGCGGCACGCAAGTCAAATCAAGCGTCAAATCACAAATCACATCAAGCGTCAAATCACATGTCACTTTGAGTGATGTGACGTTTGAGTGATTGATGTGAGTTGATTTGTGTTGATTGACAAGCATTTAATGCTTTGCTTTTGGAAAAGGATTTTGGTATATATGTTTTATTTATTTTTGAAAATAATCAATAAAACCTATTACTTTTTCTTTTCCCTCCACTCTCTCATCCTGTACACGTTTTTGCTCATTTTGGAGCCAAAAACTTCATCTTCTTCTCTCTCGGTCTTGGACCGATTTCTTCATCTCTTTCTCTGGTTTGACCGAAAGAAATTGGAGAAGCAATGATCTTGTTACAAGATCTATGTGCTAGCACACTCATGGAGGAATACAAAGGTGTTAGGGAAGTGATTTCGTGAGCAAGGAATCACCTTGTGAAGCTTGGAGCTTGGAGCATCAATGGAGGACCACCCAAAGCCGAAAATGGGGCTGCAGTTCACTACCATTGCCGAGCTTGGAGGGAGGGCAGGAGGAACATGAAGTGCGAATTTGGTCATCTTCGCCGCATCCAACCGATCCATGTGAGTCTTTTCCGCACCTCATTTGGTTGTATTCAACTCGTTTTTATGCATGATTTATGATTCTTGGGACTTGATTGAAACTCAACATATGTGCACATTAGAGAGTTTGAAGAGGTGTTGTAGCAACCTTTCATGACCAATTCGAGACTATAGACATAATTAGACTTAAATTTTTTCATTTTCCCCTTAATAATGGAGCTAAAAGTTGGTTGTACTCGTTAAGATCTCGTTCGCTAAGATCATGAGGTGAAATGACACATGTATTTTAATAAATGCTTCCTACATCATAAGACTAATGCTCTGAAAAGACAGATCTCTACCTTCTCCCAGAAAGCCAGTGAAACCCCTTATCAAACTTGGGAGAGATTTAAAGAAATGTTAGCTAGTTTTCCTCACCATGGGTATGAGATTTGGCGCTTAGTGAGTTACTTTTATGACTATCTAATCCTTAGGGAGCGCCAATTTATTGAGACAATGTGCACTAGTGAAATTATCCAAATAGACCCTGATGAGGCATTTGAGTACTTAAATGACCTAGTCAAGAAATATCACACTTGGACTGGACCTAATGTCAGGGATAGGACCGATAGGACACGTCCCACTCCTTTTGGCAGAGGCATACACACAATTTAGGGAAGATGATAGTCTTAGAACACAGGTTGAGCAATTGACTAGAGAGATAAGAGCCTTAAAAGCCAAAGATAGAAAGACTATGCATGTGGTAGCCCAGTTAGAACCTCAAGGGGTATGTTTTGTGTGTAAGGGGATTGACATCTAGCCCAAGAGTGTTCTGTATATGGTGAGATAAGGGAAACATATGAGGAATAATGCAATACCTTATGGATATACAAGAAGCCATATACATCTTATTTGGACACCTATAATCCTATTTGGAGGAATCATCCAAATTTTAGTTGGAGACAAGAGTATCAACAGCCTATTCAAGCACCATAACCTAAAGGTTATGCTGCCCTCCTGTATCACACACCCGCCATTCTTTGGAATTCCTTAGAAGACATTATGCATGCATTTATAGAGGCCCAGAGTAAAACCAATCAAAGGTTTGAGTCATTGATAGCTTAGGTGGTTGAAGATAATAAGGAGATAAAAAGTCAAGTCTCTAAGTTGACTAATGTCTTAAGTGTGCAAGAAAAAGGAAAGTTTCCATCTCAATCTCAACCAAATCCATAAGGGCAACATATGACACATATTGATCATGAGGCATCTAATGTAACAGGTGTTAATGCCATAATCACTAGGAGCGGTAAGGAGATAGGCTTGCAGGACACCTCCAACTTTTTAGATGACCCCCAAGATATTAATACCAATATTCCTCAGGATGAATAAGTGCCACATATCCCAGTTAGAGTACTTTTCCCTCAAGCTTTTAGGCCTACTACGAAGACTTAAGCCCTACTTGGTGAAATCCTAGAATATTTTAAGTAAGTAAAGATTAACCTTCTTTTGTTACATGTGATCAAAACATGTTCCTAAATATGCGAAGGTTTTAAAGGATCTATGAACATGAAGAGAAAACATCATGTGAAGAAGACTGCATTCTTAACAGAATAAGAAAAATAAGTGATTGAACAGAGGACTCCTCCAAAGTACAAAGATCCAGGATGCCCCACCATTACCTTCCACATTGGTACATATAAATTTGGTCAAGCTCTATTAGATTTAGGTACTAGTGTTAATCTTATGCCATATTCTATTTATATGCAGCGATGACTTGGAGAGATTAAACCTATATCTATGGTTTTACAGTTAGCTGATCACTCTATCAGAACACCGCAACGAGTAGTTGAGGATGTTTTACTACAAATTGATAAATTCTATTATCTTGATGATTTTCTAATTTTAGTCACACAGTCTGTGGTTAAACTGAGTCAAAAATCCATATCATTTTAGGTAGACATTTTCTTACTACAGTTAACGCTTATAATTGCAGGAATGGTCTCATTTAGTTATCATTTGGGAATATGACACTGGAGGTGAATATATTTCTGTTAGACATTATGACCCATAGCGTCACTGTTTTGTAAATGATATTGTATTATTGTACAAAATTAACTATGTGACAATGAAATTGCCTTTTGCCTTTTTGTAATTTATTTACTTTGATATATAAATGGCGAAAGTCCATATGATTAGTTCCGTATTGAGATGATATGAGACAGTATCAATACATAAAGGTTTAATCATTAAATATCCCTAGTCGGAGTATTATCGAGATCGGACATCGATAATGCGGAATAGACTAGTATTTCACTTGTGCACGTTGTAAGGGCACAACAACATAGTTCTCATATATTTAAGTATATGATGCTTATGCAAGTGCGATAGGAGGTTGTGTTTTACCGATGGTACGGAAAACAGCTTCGCTCTGGATAGACCGCGGAATCCCATTGGTAGTATGTCTGCGTGTCTATGGGAGGCCGCATCAGGGTAGGTGTATATGGTCTTAACCTGAGACTTGCATCGCTAGTACTTGCGACAATCGGTAAACTTTGGTTTTGGTGGTTGGGGGCTTTAACCGTTCTATGTACACCACTTCTGGGTTTATCAGGAATCGTAGTGTACTGGGTGTGATGTCAAGATGGAAGTGTCACTTCAGACATATGGAGTTGATGATCGCGTAGGATACAGAACTAGTGCTCTATAAAAGGTTGCAACCGTCGGGTCAATATGACTAGGTCAGGATTGCCCGATTTAAGAGACTAGTTGCTTGATGTCCGATATATGTTTCGTACGGGGCAGACACGTTTCCAGCCCCAGGCCTAACATGTGATCGTCCGATACTGGATCGATGTACGCAATACGACGGTATACTACGCTTGATAAGATCTATATTCCAATAAGAATATTTCTGGAGAATTGGGTAGGCATCGCGCTTTGCTAGAAGCCAACCTTGTCTTGTAAATCGGTAAAAATGTAGTACAAGGTACGTACGTGTTCGGATTATCCGACGGCCGTATTTACTGCCAACATATCCGGAGATCTCTCGGGTCGCTTCCTGAAGATTCACCTATGATATTTGATTCGAACTTTATTAATCTTGATTAATTACGGAGAAACTTTATCTTGGATAAAATGCCTTATTTAGGGAAAACGATTAATTTGGAATTAATCGATAAAATATAAATTCGATATATTAAACGAAATTAGATTTCGACGCGGAATTGAAATCGGATTTTAATTCGGGCAAACGAATTAATTTAGAATTAATTAGTTAGAGACGTGAATAGTGATTTCGCTAGGCATAATTATTTAATTTACGTCGCGACGGAAATTCGTTAATTCGAAATTAGCGAAACCGAGCCCGAAAGTGTTTGCGGACACATTCGTATTTTGAAACGAATGGGGCCCACAAGTCGCATCGCGAAGTCACATCACTTTAGATGACTAGTTGATAGATGTCTCTTGTCACCTTTATTGAGTGACACATTGTCACTATTCATGAAAGAAGTTGGTGGAGACCATTTAAATGTCTTTTTGGAGGGAAAATGTTTTTGACTTTTTGTTGGGTATTTACCAAATTTTGGTAATTATTTTCATATCTTGTTTTTAGAAAACAAAACAAAAACAAAAGCTTCTCTCCCTCTCTCTCTCTTGGAATGCCGTGAACTCTAAAGGCAAAAGGGAAATTGATTTTCTTTTCTCCATTGTTGCTAGCACATTTTATGATCAAATGAGGTGATAGGGAAACCATCAAAGAGCTTGGAATACACAAAGCTTGGAGCTTCCACTCATTTTCTCCTCTTGGCCGAACCTAAAGGAACTTGGAGCTTCAACCTTTTTGTTGATCTTCTTCATCACAAAAGCTTTGTAAGTATGATTCCGCCATGCTTCAAGTTTATTATATATTCATTTGTTGTATTTCATATGCTTATACTTTCCTTGGGACAAATATAGAAACAACAATGGTATCATGGAGCCATGTTTAAGCATGAAATACATTAGGTTAAAATTTGGGTAAAATTGATTGAAGCATGTTCTTGTGAAATTTGATGAATGAGTATGCTTACATGTATATAAAATGATATTATATGGAATCAATTTTGAGAAAAAATGCATTGGATGATTTTTCCCCAAAAACTTAGCCTTGGCCGAATGGGTGTCACCATGGATGTGTTGGAATTTTTTGTGTACCAGATCATTGGATGACTTAAAACGTATACGGGACGTAGATTAGTGATTCAATCGGATTGAAAAACAAATCGACACAAAATTCTCACTTGGCCGAATACTAATGGACATGAAAATGGACTTGATTTTTGTTCAAATTAATGTTGGACATATGGTTTTGAACAATAGATGATTAATAAATTAAGTTGGTATTTTGGAAATATTTGGTTTAATGTATTAATCTTGGTTTTACACTTTAATTAATTGAATTTTAAATTTGGATATTGAAATTTAATTAATGGGCTTAATTGTAAAATTGGGCTTGTAATATTATATTTGGGCGAAATTTAAATTAATGGGCTTAATTGTAAAATTGGGCTTGTAATATTATATTTGGGCATAATGGGCTTGGTTGGGCCAAGTAGATCCTTTGGGCCTAAATCACTCCATTAAGTCCAAATATGGTATAATGGGCTTTAAAGTTTAATTGGGCCTTATGGGCTTGAAATTGATTTTGTGGCATTTAAGGGTGATTCCTTATTTGGGCTTGGTAATTGGGTTTGAACCACATTGACCAAAGACCAAGCCTTATTAAATCAATTGAAAGCCCATCGGACTTTAATTAAACGAACATTGGATGTTAGTTGGGCTTTGATACCCAATTTGATTAGATTTAGAATCAAAGTCTTTAAAGCACATTAAAAGTGTAAACATTTAATTTGGAATTAAATAATTGAATTAGTATTGAATACGAATTAAATTAGATTTAATAAGTAGTTCGATATAATTCGCGAATTCGTACCTTATGTACTTATTCTCAAACGAGTTGGACTCGCGCAAAATCAATACCGTTGTTTGAACATTGGATGATCACTTTAAAAAGACTAATTAATTGGATTAGATTGGTTGTATAGCATGTCTTGATTGAATATATATGTATGTGATTATGAATAGTGTATATCGGATGGATATTAGAAGGGAAAGGGTAATTTTAGAAATATTGTAAATTTAGAATTTATAATTGGACCTGCGTGTCCAGCCTTATCTCTTTTATCTCTTTGTATTCTCTTCTCACCTAATTCCCCTCAATGTAAATGAGGTTTCTCTTATTATATTATGTAATTGGGTAGAAGTAGAATAGTGCTAGCGGGGAGAGGAGAAGTGATTTGTTCTAGGAACAAGTTGTTTATAATATCCATCCGCATATCACTATTAATTTACTTTACGGCTTTATGATGTTTTAGAAGCATGCTTAAGGGTGTATGATGATGAGACCTAACAAAGATAATAAATTGGTTGCCAATTACGCAAAAATCCCTCAATCTATATTAAGCAATTATCCTTCCATTGAATGATTCCTTCAAGATCCAAATTGGCATTGGTTTGTTGGCCAAAGTCAAGACCTTGTCAATTATGGATGCACTTGAATCATGAGAGTTTTGTCCACATCGGTGTCTTGTCCAAGTTGTGATTTGTTGGCCAAAGTCAAGATTACTTCTTGTCCAACGACATTGATTACGAAACTTTCCTTGTCAATGGGTCCCGCTTAACTGGAATCATTAGGTTTGTTGTGCCAAAGCCAAGGCTAGATGATTCGGAGGATATGGTTAGGGAAATGTATTAGATACATTGGCATAAGTAATATGTTTAGGACTTGGATGTCCACCTAACCGGATCTAGGAATTGGATTGGATCCAATTGATCTGTGAGATCTACCTAGTTAAGTAGCATACAGCTTGTTGGCCAAAGTCAAGGTTGTGTGTTATTTAACGGGATCCTAGCCCACTAGGAAATAGGATTTCCCGAGTTCTCAACAGAGGGTTAGAGACTTGATGAAAATAGTGGGAGGCTAGTATGTGAATTTGCAATTTCGTTCAGATACTTTGCCTTAAGCGTCTTTCAAAATTATTTCGTCTATTTATTAAAATTAGTTGGACTAATACATTGTTATTTTTCTTGTAACAGTTTGACTGTACCCATTTTATCGTCAACTAGATAGTTAGACTGTCGTAGTTGAGATGGGAGCAAAGGAAATGTCCGTGACATCATCATGGGTGATAATGTCTTCAAGGGCACAAACTTCGCTGACTGGGAAATGAACTTGAGGATTGTCCTTGGGGCTGAGAGGCTACTGTACACTATACAGACACCTCTCCCGCCTAGACCCACTGAGCCACTTGAGCTGGAGTTATGGAAAACTCACAGCGAGGATTGTGACACAGCTCAGTATGTTATGTTGGCTTCGATGACTCAGCACTTTCGTCGCCAGAATAGGGACTTGGATCCTTATAACATGATGGCTAGACTGTATGATCTCCACCACACCAACAAGCGGATGGAGAGGTATGAGTTGGTGAAGAAACTCTTCCGCACCCGAATGACTGAAGGCGCATCAGTTGAGGCCCACGGGACTCAAATGATCGCTGATATTGATGAGTTGGACAAGTTGGGAATAGTCTTGGAGACTGAGCTGACTATAGACATGCTCTTACAGTCACTTCCTGATACTTGGAGACAAATCATAATCAACTACAAGTTGATGGACACGGATGACACTCTTGGAGAGCTGTTATCCATGTTGAAGGAGTCTGAGAAAGAACTCCAAAAAGGGGGCAAGCGCGAGGCGCACCATGCATCGACCTCTCAGGCGCCAAGGGCTGGGCCCAAGGCAACTGGAGGTGAAGAAGGGAAACATAAGAACAAGGGTAAAGGCAAGTTGACAAAAGCTTCTGGGAAGCCAAGGGACAAGTCTCAAGATGTCTGCCCTCAATGCGGCAAAAAGGGTCACTGGAAACGTGACTGCCGAGTGGGCAAAGGACAGAGGGAGGATATCAAGGCAGGCAAGGCTCTAGCCTCTGGTATGTTTGTTATTGAAATAAATATGACTACTTCTAGTCTTAAAAATTGGATTTTTGATTCTGGTTGTGCTGCTCATATATGTACTGATTTGCAGGATCTGCAGAATAGCAGGATGCTGGCTTCAGGGGAGGTTGATCTACGAGTCGGAAACGGAACACCAGTTGCTGTTTTGGCTGTAGGGACTTTTGTTTTGGAACTGCCCTCGGGCATGTACTTAAACTTTTGAACTGTTATTATATACCTAGTTTAACTAGGAATATCATATCTGTATCTTTATTAACCCAGCATGGGTACACTTTTGTATTTAGAAACACTGGGTGTTATTTATATAAAAATGATGCAGAAATTTGCACTGTTGTTGCAAAAATGGTCTTTATATTTTGAATATAAATGAATCTCCTAAACGTAAAATGACAAACAAAAGGCTCAAAATGAGTAATCTAAAAGATGAAGCTTACATGTGGCATTGTCGTCTAGGACACATCAACAAGACTCGCATATCCACACTTTCGAAGAGTGGGTACTTGGACGGATTTGATCCTAATTCATATGATGTCTGCGAATCTTGTCTTTTAGGCAAAATGCCTAAATCACCTTTTAGCGGTAAAGGTGAACGAGCCACAGAACTGTTAGCCCTCGTTCATAGTGATGTATGTGGGCCCATGTCTAGCCAGGCTAGAGGTGGATATCTTTACTTCGTAACCTTTACGGATGATGCATCTCGTTATGGTTATGTGTATCTTATAGAGACACAAGTCGGAAACCTTTGAGAAATTCAAGAGTTTCGACACGAAGTAGAAAAACAAACTGGTAAGAGTATTAAGGCATTGCGGTCGGACCGTGTGGCGAATACTTAAGTTATGAGTTTCAAGATTACTTGAAAGAATATGGTATTCTTTCACAGTGGACTCCTCCTGGAACACCGCAATTAAACGGTGTGTCTGAACGGAGAAACCGTACCTTGTTAGACATGGTAAGGTCGATGATGAGTCGGACTGAGCTACCAATATCCTTCTGGGGATACGCATTAAACAGTGCAGTACTTATTTTGAATAAGGTTCCGTCGAAGTCTGCTGACAGACTCCATATGAGATATGGACAGGAAGGAAACCAGGTTTCCCTTCCTGAAGATTTGGGGATGCTGGGCATATGTTAAACGTTTGGAAGGAACCAAACTAGAACCCAAATCAGATAAATGCCTTTTCGTGGGATATCCTAGGGAAACCAAAGGATATTACTTCTATCACCCACAAGAGAACAAAGTATTTGTTGCTCTACATGCATTTTTCCTTGAGAAGGAATTTCTAGATGCAGTGTAAGTGGGAGGAAAGTAGAGCTCGATGAAGTATCGAGTGAACTGTTCCTGGCAATGAATCAATGACGGAACATGAACAGACCATCCGGGATGAGTCTATACCACAATCTTCATATACACAAGGACCGCGTAGGTCGGAGAGAGTCAGGACAGTACCTGAGAGGTATGGTTTCCTGATCTCGCCTCATATAGATATTAATCTTATTGAGGAAAATGAACCGGCCACGTATGAGGAAGTAATACAAAATATTGATTTCGCTTTATGGCAAGAAGCCATGAAGTCCGAGATGGATTCCATGTATGCCAACCAAGTTTGGACACTGGTTGATGTACCAGAAGGCGTAAAGCCTATTGGATGCAGATGGATCTTCAAGAAGAAGACCGACATGGATGGCAACGTGCAAACGTACAAAGCTAGGCTTGTAGCAAAGGGGTATCGTCAACAATATGGTATTGATTATGACGAAACTTTCTCACCCGTTGCCATGATTAAATCCATTCGGATAATGCTTGCAATAGCTGCATATTTCGATTACGAGATATGGCAGATGGACGTTAAAACCGCTTTCCTTACGGAAACCTTTTGGAGGATGTTTATATGCAACAGCCTGACGGTTTTTATCGTACCTAGACTTGCAAACAAGTTTTGTAAGTTAAATCGATCCATTTATGGATTGAAGCAAGCATCACGGTCATGGAATCAGCGTTTTGATGAGATCATAAAAGATATGATTTTGTGCAAAACGAAGATGACCCTTGTGTATACAAAGGTTAGTGGGAGAGCACTGACTTTTATTAACCTTTATGTCGACGATGTATTGCTTATAGGCAATGACATTCCCATGCTAACGTCGGTGAAAGCTTGGCTTTCATTAATTCTCCATGAAAGATCTGGGAGAAGCAGCCTTTATTCTAGGAATAAAGATCTACCGGGATAGATCTAGAAAGCTGATTGGACTCTCCCAGAGTACATATATTGACAAAGTGTTGAAGCGATTCAGCATGGATCAATCTAAGAAGGGATTGATGCCAATGTTACGTGGTATCTCTCTGTCTAAGGATATGTGTCCTAAGACTCAAGAAGAGAGAGATAACATGAGTCGGATACCGTTCGCCTCGGCAGTCGGATCGATCATGTATGCCATGATATGTACACGACCTGATGTGTCATATGCTTTGAGCATGTGCAGTCGCTATCAGGCCGATCCAGGTGAAGGTCACTAGATGGCAGTTAAGAATATCCTTAAGTATCTTAGACGAACTAAGGATGCTTTCTTAATTTAAGGAGAAGGAGAACTTGTGGTGTCTGGGTATGCCGATGCAAGTTTCCAAACCGACAAGGACGACTTCAAATCGCAATCGGGGTAATTTTTTGTTTGAATAACGGAGCAGTGAGCTGGAAATCTTCCAAGCAAGATACTGTTGCCGATTCAACAACAGAAGCGGAGTATATCACTGCATCGGAAGCAGTAAAGGAGGCAGTTTGGATCCGAAAATTCCTAATTGGATTAGGAGTAGTTCCGTTAGCTGCTGAGCCCGTTCCATTATATTGTGACAATAACGGGGCTATAGCACAAGCTAAGGAACCAAGGTCTCATCAACGATCCAAGCATGTTCTTCGGCGTTACCATCTGATTCGGGAGATTATACATCGTGGCGATGTAAAGGTCGAGAAGGTCGCATCAGATAACAACATTGCAGATCCGCTGACGAAGGCTGTTTATCCGCATGTGTTTGAACGACATATACATAGTTCAGGTATTAGATGCTTGAGTGACTGGCTATAGGCCAAGTGGGAGATTGTTAGACATTATGACCCATAGCGTCACTGTTTTGTAAATGATATTGTATTATTGTACAAAATTAACTATGTGACAATGAAATTGCCTTTTGCAGTTTTGTAATTATTTACTTTGATATATAAATGGCGAAAGTCCATATGATTAGTTCCGTATTGAGATGATATGAGACAGTATCAATACATAAAGGTTTAATCATTAAATATCCCTAGTCGGAGTATTATCGAGATCGGACATCGATAATGCGGAATAGACTAGTATTTCACTTGTGCACGTTGTGAGGGCACAACAACATAGTTCTCATAAATTTAAGTATAGGATACTTATGCAAGTGCGATAGGAGGTTGTGTTTTACCGATGGTACGGAAAACAGCTTCGCTCTGGATAGACCCGCAGAATCCCATTGTAGTATGTCTGCGTGTCTATGGGAGGCCGCATCAGGGTAGGTGTATATGGTCTTAACCTGAGACTTGCATCGCTAGTACTTGAGACAATCAGTAAACTTTGGTTTTGGTGGTTGGGGGCTTTAACCGGTTCTGTGTACACCACTTCTGGGTTTATCAGGAATCGTAGTGTACTGGGTGTGATGTCAAGATGGAAGTGTCACATCAGACATATGGAGTTGATGATCGCGCAGGATACAGAACTAGTGCTCTATAAAAGGTTGCAACCGTCGGGTCAATATGACTAGGTCAGGATTGCCCGATTTAAAGAGACTAGTTGCTTGATGTCCGATATATGTTTCGTACGGGGCAGACACGTTTCCAGCCCCAGGCCTAACATGTGATCGTCCGATACTGGATCGATGTACGCAATACTACGGTACTACGCTTGATAAAGATCTAATATTCCAATAAGAATATTTCTGGAGAATTGGGTAGGCATCGCGCTTTGCTAGAAGCCAACCTTGTCTTGTAAATCGGTAAAAATGTAGTACAAGGTACGTACGTGTTCGGATTATCCGACGGCCGTATTTACTACTGCCAACATATCCGGAGATCTCTCGGGTCGCTTCCTGAAGATTCACCTATGATATTTGATTCGAACTTTATTAATCTTGGATTAATTACGGAGAAACTTTATCTTGGATAAAATGCCTTATTTTGAGAGAAAACGATTAATTTGGAATTAATCGATAAAATAATATATTCGATATATTAAACGAAATTAGATTTCGACGCGGAATTGAAATCGGATTTTAATTCGGGCAAAAGAATTAATTTAGAATTAATTAGTTAGAGATGTGAATAGTGATTTCGCTAGGCATAATTATTTAATTTACGTCGCGACGGAAATTCGTTAATTCGAAATTAGCGAAACCGAGCCCGAGTGTTTGCGGACACATTCGTATTTTGAAACGAATGGGGCCCGCAAGTCGCATCGCGAAGTCACATCACTTTACATGACTAGTTGATAGATGTCTCTTGTCACCTTTATTGAGTGACACATTGTCACTATTCATGAAAGAAGTTGGTGAGGCCATTTAATGGCTTTTTGGAGGGAAAATGTTTTTGACTTTTTGGATGGGTATTTACCAAATATTTTGGTAATTATTTTCATATCTTGTTTTTAGAAAACAAAACAAAAACAAAAGCTTCTCTCCCTCTCTCTCTCTTGGAATGCCGTGAACTCCAAAGGCAAAAGGGAAATTGATTTTCTTTTCTCCATTGTTGCTAGCACATTTTATGATCAAAGGAGGTGATAGAGAAACCATCAAAGAGCTTGGAATACACAAAGCTTGGAGCTTCCACTCATTTTCTCCTCTTGGCCGAACCTAAAGGAACTTGGAGCTTCAACCATTTTGTTCATCTTCTTCATCACAAAAGCTTTGTAAGTATGATTCCGCCATGCTTCAAGTTTATTATATATTCATTTGTTGTATTTCATATGCTTATACTTTCCTTGGGACAAATAATAGAAACCAACACTTTCATGTTGAGAAATAACCACGGGATGACGATGAGTGCCATTATATATATCTGATAGACACAGTCTCACCAGAAACAGCCTCTACACAATATGAATCTAGCCCTCCCAAACTGGAGCTGATCCTTAAAAAACCAGAAAAGAGAAAAATGAGAGTTAGTGCCCACTTGAAGATTATACCTGGAAGTTAAAAAGGAGGTTGAGCCAATTTTTCTATATGTGCAGCCTCAAATTTCAACCATTAGTAGACCCCGGGGGATCCATGGATGAACTGCCACAGTTAGATAAAAATTCATTTTCATGTCTTAGTCACCAATGGATAATGAAGAAGAAAGAACATGGAAATACCTGGTCCGCTACATGGAAGGCACCATGATCACTTGGGAGATTACGCCTGGCAAAAGAAGTTAAACTTAGCGCTAGAGGGGAAGTAATCCTTGCATCTATATTTATTTATTTTATTTCTTTTCTTTTCTTTACTTTAGTTTTATTTTATTGTGTGCTAATCGCATGTTTATTATTTGCGTGAGTATTCACGCAAGTGTTAGCGCAACCCAAATAGCTCATACAACCAAAGTCTCACAAGTAGAAGCCTGGTCAACTCCATGCCTGGTAGAGTTGTTCTTCACTCCTCTTTCTTTATATTTATATTACATTGAGGACAATGCAAGTTTTAAGTGTAAGAGTGTATGCATGTAGTGATAATACCTGTTATAAAAAAATTATTTATTTTTAGTCCTTAATGGTAAATCATAAGTCTAATGATGAGTATTGTTTTATTTAGGACAAAGTCTTAGAAACGATAAGTTCTTTAATGTACTTTTATCTGATGCCTTGAGTAGTTAATCTAGGTTAGACTCCTAAGCACTTAACTATAGGTTTTTAGCAGTGAAAACTTAGATAGTTGGCAAAGTGACTGGTTGAAGAAATGCATGTCAATGAATGACCGTTTGCTTAGATGTCTATCCTGATTTACTAGTGTTATGATGTATGGTATGATTGAAAATAAAAAGAGAAAGTCTTGAAAGAAAGAAATTAAACCACCTATAACTGATAAGCGTGAAGCTCCCATAGCGAGTGCTAAGACCACCATTAAGAGAAATGCTACCTTAAAGGGTAAGTGTGTTAAAAAAAAGAAGAAAGAAAAGAAAAAGTCGAAAAATGAGAAAGAAGAAAAAGGAAAAAAATACATATATAATCATATCATACTAAGTACAGAAAGGAAATAACATAACACATATGAGATATCTAGGTTGGTTTGACCCATTGGATCTCAATTTTTAAACGAAATCATTGAGTTGGCTTGCTTAGGAGTCAAGCTGTGAATGAACCTTTACACACACATACTGTGAGTATGGCTTAGATGATTTATTGAAGGACTTGGATTTGAGTTGCATTGAGTACTTTGAATGTTCTCTGATTTCATTGCTAGGCAATTCGTTGAGGACAGTAATATATGTAACTATATGGACTATTTCATTTTATTTTTGCATGATCGTATGTTTTGAATGAAGTTTGTAAGTGTCGTCACTGCAAGCCCTCACGAGACTATAACTCATCCACTAGGGACACTAGGAGTTTAAAGGCTTATTGCATACACTAAATACAATCATGATCCCTACGAAAGTCGCTTAGATATTTTTTTAATATTTAATTTAGATTAGTTCTTATTTTCTTTTTGCGCTTGAATTACTAGGGGCTAGTAATAAGCTAGTTGGGGGTTGTGATAAGTGTATAGAAATATACTTTGAACATGACTAATTCGGCTTGATTATCAATTATTTGATCTTAATTAAAGTTTATTTTATGTCTTGTTATTAGGAAGCAATGTAACATGGATCTTGGAGCAATTGTATGTGTTTCAAGACCTTACAGATGCATAGGAAGCACGCAAGAAAAGCGAAAATGAAAAAAAATACAAATCCATAAATTTCAACTAGCATCAGGACGCTGCTTTAATATGGAGCCATAGTAGATGCCGGAGAGTTAGGCGCTGCGGTTTATTCGTGTTTTATGCGCATAAGGACTCTAAGACTTCTCTATATATACCCAAGCTCGCCAAAACCCTAAAAGGGAGAAAAAATACCCAAAAAAGAGTTGAAATCAAATATTTGATAGAGAAGAATGAGGAAGCTTAAGGTCGGATAAGATGTCTCTCTGATCTCTTCAGGCTATGTCTCTTTCTTCTATGGAGAACTAATCTCCTAGGCAAGCTAGGGATGAAATCTTGTAATTGATTTTTTATATTCATGTTTTTTATTCCTTTCGTCAATGTTTAATATAATTAATGGTTTTTTTATTCTTTATTATCATTTGATTATGAACCCAGAGATTGTGTTTTACTAATTTGCATTTAGAAATAGTCATGCTTCTTCTATGTGTGATTAGGAAACCTAGTTGTGACTGGTAATGTTATTTTATTAGTTAATCTCATGTTGCAGTATTGCTTGTGGGTATATTATCGATGTTAGATAGGTCATAACGACAACATTGTTTGATGTTAACGTAGAGAAAGTAATTCACCAGTTACCTTAGAATTTAATATGTTTTGATTGAAATATTTTCCGATTATTGGTTTGAGATGTGAAATCTTCAATTAAGTAATAAAAGGAATCAATTACTGAATATAGAGATTTGATACAAGAGGGAGTCCTGACGCTTTACTACTTTTCTCTACTAATAACTTTTAAGTATTTTTCTTAATCTTTAATTTACATTACCAATTCAATCATTCTATTTAATTAAGTTATTGATAACATTTTCATTAAAGTGAATTAGTTCCTTATAACCATCTCTCTGAGGAATCAACACCTCAAGTATACTCGATAACCGCAAGTAATTTTTGGACGTAATCACCTCTTCATTTCCATTTCATGTGTTCGACTTAGAAAAGATTCCATTAACGGGGATCATGGTACAGTTAGAGGACTGCTACACATGTCAGTGATAGCTTCTTTGCTTTTCTTGACAATCTTTGTCTCTTCCCCATCTTCATCTTCCACTTCCCTACCTCTTTTCCCCCAAATGTTATATATCAAGTAATGACGTGCTAGAAGGTGATCTAGCTTTGTTTTTCCATTTCACTTTGTCCTCTTTTCTCGATTTATCAGTGGGCCTATTGACTGGGCCCATATTTTCCTTCCCTTTGTAAAGCGATCCCAAGGTTTGTTTGTTTATTATGCCCAGCCTTTCTAACAACGGCCCATCAGACGCCAGCCCAATATCTGTAGGACCATTTGCCTTCCCCTTCTCAATTTCCAGCGTAACTTCCTCGAAGCCCTTCTTCTTTTCTCCCAAATCTAGGCCATACCTTAGATTGTTAATCTTGTCCCTATCTTCTAGCCCCTTTTTATAGGAAGTCGAGAGCTAGAAACCTGAAATCATCTGCTCTGCATTAAATGAAAACCCTCTCTCACCTAACACCATTGGTTCCCCTGCCATGTCATTCTTTTCTTGCATGTGGTAGCCAGCTCCGTAGGGTCAGAGTCAAAAGGTCTTGGGTTTGGTAGGGTGTCTGATGTGGGAATTACAGAGGGGGTAGGTTGTAATTTGTGTGTTTGGGAGGGGTTTTTGGTAATTTTTTGAATATGGGAGGTTTTAGGATCAGGGCATTCGCCATGGCTCAGGGTGCTCTGTGGAGGGTGTTGAGGAGGATTTGAAGGATCTGTGTTGTATGCGCTTGTAGTAGGTTTGGTGGTTGAAGGCAATAGGGACATGTTTTTATCTCATTCCCCCCACTTCCCAAAGCAGATGCGACCTTACTAAGACATGCAGAGATTTGATGTTTTTGTTTGTTTGAGGGCTCGGTTCGTACTCGGGTTATCTTCGTTTCAAACCTTCTCACTCGAAAGCTACTGCTCCCATCTCCATAGAACACAGCCCGCATCTAGGCCCCATATTTAAATTTCCCGTCCTTCTATATCTCTTCCTTATTGTGTTCAAATTGCTCACATTCTCTATAACAGTATCCCAAAATTCAAAAGTTGAAACAAAACTCAGGCAATCACTCATATAAGACAGGTATTATAGTTACCGTATCTAGCCCTTAATTGTCCAATTTGATGTGTTTTTTCAATGGCTTAATAATATTGATATTTACCCCGATTCTTGTGAATCTGCCTACGTAGTTGCCTGAACTCCCCATTTCCACATCTATCACATTTCCAATCTGCTCATCTAGGAACTCCAATGTTTTCTTGTTCATGCATATAACATAGATGTTCTGTAATTGAACCCAGATAGGAACCCATTCAAAACTTTGCTTTGATATTTCCCCATTTTCGAGTAGCGGCGTGAGGACAATCAGAGAGTTATCAAAATACCATGGTCCAGAACTCATAATTCTTCTTCTATCCTGCTCAGAAGTGAAATGAAATAGGAATTTATTTTACCCAAGCCATTCAATTTTGACCCCATGCACTAAACACCTTGCTTGTTGGATTGTGATTTTGAAAGCTTCCCTATTTATTAACATACTTGACAGGACCTTACCAACCAATCAGAAATCCAAGATTTTCTCCTCTTATGTTTCCAAGGACTCTGTTACCTTGATAGTGTCGTTTCCTTCTTCCTCAATCACAAGAGATTCACACAACTTGATTAATTGTTCAGTATCCATAGCTTTCCCAAAAAATATTTTGGGAGCAAAATATCTAGCTCTCCACTCACTACTCTCAGCTATAAGAGAATAACGACCCCTCCGGATAATGGCAGAGATGCCACACAATACTAAGTTAACAAACCACTTAACAGCGTAAATGAGGAAGAAGAGCTACCAGAGCTCTAGGATACGCTTCCATTCATGTTTTCTAGTGATAAAACAGTGAGGAAGATCTAGAGAGAAGAGAAAGGAATAAAAAGTCTAGGCTCAACTGTTAGCTACTCATGCTTAGAATAAAAACATACATATTTTTATTAATAAAAAAATCACAACAAAACTTGAAAAATAAAACACAAAAAAGCATAAATTCCATAAATTTTCAGAGAGAAAATTATGAAATCTACCTGCTTAAATGAGATGTAGAGGTTCTCAACACACTGTTGGACAATTATGACTCATTGCATCACTATTTGTAAAAATCATGGTGTTGTTGTACAAATTAACTAAGTGACAAAGGAAATTACTCTTTTATCATTTGTAATTGGATTACCAAGATACATAAATGATAAAAATCCTTATGATTAGTTTGGATTGAGATGATATGAGACAATATCAATCCACGAAGGTTTAATCATTAAATATCCCTAGTCTTAGAATTATCGAGATTGGACATCGATAATGCGGAATAAACTAGTATTGCACTTGTGCGCATTGTGGGAGTATAACGACATAGTTCTCATATATTTAAGTATTGGATACTTATGCAAGTGCGATAGGAGGTTGTGTTTTACCGATGGTACGGAAAACAGCTTCGCTCTGGATAGACCCCGCAGAATCCCATTGGTAGTATGTCTGTGTGTCTGTGGAAGTCCGCTTCAGGGTAGGTGTATTTGGTCTTAACCTGAGACTTACACCGCTAATATTTGCGACAATCAATATACTTTGGTTTTGGTCATCCAGGGCTTTAACCGGTTCTATGTACGCCTCTTTTGGGTATATTGAGAATCGTAGTGTATTGGGTGTGATGTCAAGATGGAGGTATCACTTCAGACATATGGAGATGATGATCACGTAGGATACGGAACTGGTGCTCTTATATGCTGCAGCTATCGGGATAATATGACAAGGTCATAGTTATCCGATTATAGAGACTAGTTACCAGATATCCGACATGTGTTTCGTACGGGGCAAACACATTCCCAGCCCCAGGCCTAGCACGTGACCATCAGATACTGGATCGATATACACAATACTACGTATACTACGCCTGACATAGATCGTATATTCCTTTAAGAATATTTCTGGAGAATTGGGTAGGCATGGTGCTTTGCTAGAAGCCAACCATGTCTTGTAAATCTGTAAAAATGTAGTATTAGGTACGTACGTGTTCGGATAGTCCGACGACCGGATTTACTGCCACTCCGAGAATCTCATGGGTCGCTTCTCGAAGATTCACCGATGACGTATGACTCGCACTTTATTAATCTAGGATTAATTAGAAGAGAGAGAAAATTAATATGAGATTAATTACGGAGACATTTATCTGGGATAAAATATTATTTAAAAGAGAGAGAACGGTTAATTTGGAATTAACCGATAAAATAATATATTCGATATATTAAACGAAATTGGATTTCGACGCGGAATTAAAATTAGATTTTAATTCGGGCGAACGAGTTAATTTAGAATTTATTCGTTAGTGACGTGAATAGTAATTTTGCTAGGCATAATTATTTAATTATGACGCGACGGAAAATTTGTTAATTCGGAATTAGCAAATCCGAGCCAGAGAGTGTTTACGGGGCCGCTCGTATTTCGAATCGAGTGGGGCCCACAAGTCACATATAGCGTCAAATCACTAGTCAATCAAGTGATAGAAATCACATCACTTTGAGTGAAGTGATGCTTGTCATCATTGATGTGAATAGTGATGGATATTGATGGAAGAGTGTTAAACACTCAAGTGTGACATTTGAAAGATATTTACCATTTATTATATTGATTTTTGACTTTCAAATTTTTGGTATTAGATATCATAACAACAAAACACAATCACTTCACACTCTCCTCTCCATTGGCCAATGGTTATCTTCTTTTTCTTTCCATTTGGCTTGGCCGAATTGACTAAGAACAAGCATGAAGTTTGTTGCAAATTTCAAGAGTGCTAGCACACACATTAGGAGTCATCCGAAGGTGATAGAGAAACCCACCTATGGGCATGGAATCCTAACCCAAAGCTTGCAGCTTGAAGATTCAACTTGGAGCATAACATCAAGCCATTGACGTAAGTGTTGGTTTCCTCTAAGGTTCCCAAGATCATAAATAAAGCATGAAACATGTGTAAATACAATCATATGAGGTGTGGAAAACTCACAAGGATCGGTTGAGATGTGTGTGGTGAAGACAACGAACTGCCCTCTCAAGAAGTCATTCGACAGTGGGCTCATCAGTGGACTGCTCGGCTATGGGTGGTCTTCCTCCTCCAAGAATCGGCCATGGGTGAACCTCCATGGAAGCTCCAAGCTTATGTCGATTCCTTGCTCATGAAAACATTTCCCTATCACCTTGTTATATCTCCAATGGTGTGCTAGCACTTGTGATGTTCTTTGCCACAAAATTCATCACATCTCTTCTTTCCTCATTCAGCCAAACCAGAAGAAAACAAAAGAAAATGGCCTTGAGGCCGAGAGAGAAAGAGGAACAATTTTGGCTCCAAAAACTAGTGAAACCGTGAACCAGGAGAGAGAGAAGGGAAAAAGAAATGTAATAGGTTTAATAATTTGTTTTTCCAAAAAACAAATAAAACATATCTACCAAAAGCTTTTTCCAAAAAGCAAAGCATTAAATGCTTTCAATCAATACACATCAACTCACATCAATCAATTGTCAACTTGTCACATCACTCAAAGTGACATGTGATTTGACGCTTGATGTGACTAATGATTTGACGCTTGATTTGATTTACGTGCCGCACTCAAATTCGAAATACGAATGCGCTCGCAAATAATCCCGGGCTCGGGTTCGCTAATTCCAAATTAACAAATTTTCTGTTGCATCGTAATTAAATCTAATTTAATTAAATAATCATGCCAAGCATAATTACTATTCACATCACTTACGAATTAATTCTAAATTAATTCGTTCGTCCGAATTAATTCTAAATTAATTCGTTCGCCTGAATTAAAATCTAATTTTAATTCCGCGTCGAAATCCAATTTCGTTTAATATATCGAATATATTAATTTACCGATTAATTCCAAATTAATCGTTATCTCTCTTTTATTGATATTTTATCCTAGATAAAATATCTCCGCAATTAATCCTAGATTAATTTTCTCTCTCTTCTAATTAATCCCAGATTAATTTAGAGTGCGAGTCATACGTCATCGGTGAATATTCGGGAAGCGACCCATGAGATCCCCAGATATATTGGCAGTAAATCGGGTCTTCGGACTATCCGAACACGTAAGTACCTAGTACTACGTTTACACCGATTCACAAGACAAGGTTGGCTTCTAGCAAAGAGCCATGCTTACCCAATTCTTCAGAAATATCCTTACAGGAATAAAGGATCTGTATTAGGCGTAGTATACTTAGTATTATGTATGTCTGTCCAGTATCGGACTGTCACGTGCTAGGCCTGGGGCTGGAACTGTGTCTGCCTCGTACGAAGCACAATTGGATGTCTGGTAACTAGTCTCTATATCGGATATTCATGACCTAGTCATAATATCCCGATGACTGCAGTACTTAAGAGCACTAGTACCATATCCTACGTGACATCATCTCCACTATGACTGGAGTGATACTTCCGTCTTGACATCCCACCCAACAGACTACGATTCTCAATATACCCAGCATAGGCGTACTCAGAACCTGTTAAAGCCCTGAATGACCACAACCAAAGTATATTGATTGTCGCAAGTATTAGCGGTACAAGTCTCAGCTTAAGACCAAATACTTCTACCTTGATTTCGAATTTCCATAGACACATAGTCATACTACCAATGGAATTCCGAGGGGGTCTTATCCAGAGCGAAGCTATTTCCCGTACCATCGGTAAAACACAACCTCCTATTACACTTGCATGAGTATCCTATACCCAAATATATGAGAACTATGTCGTTATGCCCTCACAACGCGCACAAGTGTAATACTAGTCTTTTACGTATTTATCGATGTCCAATCTCGATAATACTCTGACTAGGGATATTTAATGATTTATCCTTCGTGGACTGATACTGTCTCATATTATTCTCAATCCAGGAACAAATCATAAGGACCTCCTATTATTTATATATCTAGGTGATCTAATCACAAATGATAAGAGAGCAATCTCCTTTGTCACATAGTTAATTTGTACAACAACACCATGATCTGTACAAATAGTGACGCTATGGGTCATAATTGTCCAACAGTAAGCACCTTGGAGGAGGAAATTTTTTTTTTTGTTGTTCTTCGCATCTCACATCCGATCTTTGTTAGTATGATTCCGCCATACTTCTTTATTGTATTCACACATGATTTCTTGCTTGAATGATCCTTGGGACTACAGTAGAAACCCAACAATGGTATCAGAGCCCTTTTGAGCATGAAATTGATTTAGGGTAAAATTTGGGTAAAATTGATTTGAGCATGTTTGGATGAAATTGATTGTTTGAGTATGCTTGAATGATGATAACATAGTGTTATGCATGATCAATTTGATGAAATTTGAATTGGATAAATTTTCCCCAAAATGTTTGGCTTGGCCGAATATGATGTTGCCCTAAATGTCATGGTGATTTTATTTTTTGAATCATTGGATGAGTTTGAAACACTTGGGTAATGTTGATTTAAGTTTCAATTGGATTGAAATCAGAATCGGACAAAGAAAATCCTAATTGCCATGAGTGATAAAGCATGAAAATGATTAATTTTTTATTCAAATGTGTTGGACATGTGTTGATGATAAATAGCATAATTAATTGAATAAATTGGTGTTTTGGAAATATTAATTTGAGTAATTAATTATGGCTATACACTTAGACTAATTAAATTATGAAATTTGGAATTTAATTAATTGGGCCAAATTTGGAATTGGGCTTGTAAAGTTGAATTTGGGCTTAATGGGCTTGGTTGGGCCAAGTATGGTTTAGGTTAATTGGTTGGATCCAATTGGGCCCAAAATCATATCCATAAAGTCCAAATATGACTATTGGGTCTTTAAAGTTTAATCGGGCCTAATGGGCAATTGATTTCTAGGCTTAAAGGGTGATTCATTACTTGGGCTTTGGTTACCGAAGCCCATGCCTTAAGAAATTAATTGAAAGCCCATTGGACTTCAATTAAATTAACATTGGATGTTAATCAGGCTTTGAGACCCGTTAAGATTAGATTTAGAATCTAAGTCGCAAAGGCTCATTATTAAAGTGTAATTATTTAATTTAGAATTAAATAAAAAAATTAGTATTAAATACGAATTAAATTGGATTTAATGTTGTAGTTCGATATAATTCAAGAATTTGTACTTTGAGTACCTATTCTCAAACGAGTTTGACTCGCGCAAATCAAATCGTTGTTTGAACATTGAATGGCCATTAATTTCAGATTAATTAATTGGATTAGATTGATTGATAACATGCTTTGTGTGAATACATGGATGTGATGTATGAATAATGTATATCAGATGGATATTAGATGGGTGAGGGCAATTTTGGAAATTATTGTAATAAATTTAGAATTTATTTAAATTGGACCTGCGTGTCCAGCCTTATCTCTCTCAACTCTTTGTATTTCTCTTCTCACCTATTCCCCTCAATGTAAATGAGGTTTTTTTAGAAGTGTTATGTAATTGGGTAGAAGTTGTGCTAGCGGGAGAGAGGAAATGGAGAGATTTTTTTTAGGAACAATGTGTTTTAACTATCCATTCGCATATCATTGTTATTTTATTTACGCGCCTTATTATGCTTTTAGAATGCATGTTTAAGGGTGTATGATGATGAGACCTTAACAAAGATAATTAATTTGTTGCCAATTATGCGAAAAACCCTCACAACATATTAAGCGTTTTTCCTTCCATTGAGTATTTTTACTAAAGATCCAAGGTTGGCACTGGTTTGTTGGCCAAAGTCAAGACCTTTGTCAATCGCGGATGCGTTTGAATCATGAAAGCTTTGTTCCATATCGGTGTCTTGTCCAAGTTGTGATTTGTTGGCCAAAGTCAAGATCACTTCTTGTCCATCGACATTGATTACGAAGCTTTCCAAGGTCAATGGGTTCCGCTTAACTGGGATCATTAAGTTTGTTGTGCCAAAGCCAATGCTTAATTGATTCAGAGGAAAAAGGTTAGGGAATATATTGGATATATTGGCATATATAGGATATATGTTTCAGACTTGGATGTCCACCTACTGGATCTAGGAATTGGATGGGATCCAATTGATCTTAGAGATCTACCTAGTTAAGTATCATACAATTTGTTGGCCAAAGTCAAGATTATGTGATATTTAAGGGGATCCTAGCCCACTAGGAAACAAGGTTACCCGAGTACTCAACAGAGGGTTAGAGGCTCGCCGAAAAATAGTGGGAGGCAAGTATTAAATTTGCAATTTCGTTTAGATACTTGCCATACGCGCTCATTTCATTATTCGTCAAAATATACAAACGTTGTTTTAATTAAACAGTTGGACTGTATTCAAACTATTTCAAATTATAGTTGATTTTATAATTAGATTATAATAATCAATATATTTGAATTTAATCAAATTAAAAATATAGTTGATTATGTAGTTACACTATAGTAATCATTATATTCAAACGTACCTGAAATCGTTGATTAAACAGTTGGACTATTAGAATCAAGATAAACTGAAAGATTAAGCGTTTAAAACATAATCTTGGATGAAAATGTGTTTAAGCGGCTTTAATTTTCAGATTGGGAATAGTACCTTAGGATAGTCCTAAGAACTGATAAGTTATTTTATTTGATAAAAGTGAGCCCGGTGTTAAGCAAATAGTAGAGCATGATCTTTGGAAGATTCATGTGATGATAACTTTAGTGCTTAATCCTTATGCTTACCGTATTGACTCCTTAATTTCGTCGTCATAACTAAGGATTAGATCCTTAAACCATGATGTTGAAATTGAAGGATCTTCATAGGTCTATACTTAGATCTTAGAAGCATTAATTGCAATAGATAACTCTTGGAGAGTTAATGGCTATGCTCAAAGAGACAAAGCCAAAGTTTGCAATAAGGGCAAGAAGCGCAAGACGCATCTTACTTCGATATCCCAGAAGTCCAAGGCTTGGCTGAAGGCTTCTGGGGTGTAGAAAAGGGCAAAGGCAAAATCATCACAGTCTTCTAGGAAGACCAAGGACATATCCCAAGATGTCTACCTAAAAATTGTGGCTAACAGGGTCACTGGAAGCGTGAATACCGTATGGACAAGCCAGACATGAAGGAAATAAAGAGGGGCAAGGCTCCGGCTTCAAGTATGTTTGCCATTAACATGTTCACTACTAGTATTAAAATTGGATTTTAGATACTAAGTGTGGTACATAAATATATACTGATGAGCAGAATCTGCTTATTAGTAGGATATTGACTTCAGATGAGATTTATCTGCGAATCGGAAACGGGACGACAGTCGCTGTTTTAACCGTAGATACCTAAGTTTAGGAACTACCCTTAGGGTGTGTACTTAAATTAGGAAACTGTTATAATGTATCCAGTTTGACTAGAAACATTATCTCGATATCGAGTATAACTCATTGCGAGTATACCTTTATATTCTAGAACACTAAAGTATTTTATTTTATAAAGTTGATATTGAGATAAACATATTAGATGTGAATAACAGTATTTATATTTTAAATATAAATAAAATCTCAATTATATGACATGAAAAACAAATAGCTCAAACTGATTTGATCAGATAAGACTTATATGTGGTAGTGTTGTCTGAGACACATTAAACAAGACTCGTATATCCACACTTTTGAAGAGTGGGTACTAGGACAGATTTGATTCTTATCAAATAAAGTCTACGAATCTAGTTTATTAGGCAAAATGCCTAAAATACTTTTTACTTGGTAAAAACGTAAATGCCACCGATCTGTTAGCCCTCGTTCATAGTGACGTAAGTGGGCCCATATCTAGCTAGGCTAGAGGTGAATAGTGATACTTCGTAACCTTTACCGATGTGGCATCGTGTTATATTTATGTGTTTCTTTTGAAACATAAATCGGAAACTTTTGAGTTATTCAAAGAGTTTCGACATGAAGTAGTTAGATAGATCGGCTAAAGTATTAAATCGTCACAGTTAGACCATGGTGGAAAAATACTTAAGGAATAAGTTTCTTGACTAAATGAAAGAGTATAGTATTCTTACATAGTGGACTCTTCCCGGAACACCTCAATCCTGATGGTGTGTCCGAACAGAAAAACCAAATTTTGTTGGACATGATAAGGTTAATCATGAGTCGCTCTGAGCTACCATTTTCCTTTAAAGGGATAAGCATTAAACAGTGCAATACTTATTTTGAATAAGGTTCCATGAAAATCTGTTAGACAGAATTCATATTAGATATGTACAGGAAAGAAAATGGGTTTCTCATTCCTAAACATTGGGAATGTTGGGCATAAATTTGGATGATACTAAATTAAAACCCAAATTGGATAAGTGCCTATCTGTAATTGGTTGTCCTAGGGAAACCAAAGTATAGTATTTATACAACTCACTAAAGAACAATATAATTGTTGCTCATCATGTGATTTTCCTAAGAGGAATACCTATATGCAGTGGTAAGTGGGAGGAAAGTAAAACTCGATGAAAATCATAGTAATACTGTTCCAGGTACCGATTCCTTAATAGAACACAAACAGTTTATCAAGGATGAAACTGTACCATAATCTTCAAATACACAAGAACTGCGTAGTTGGAGAGAGTCAGAAAACAACCTGGGAGGTACGGGTCTCTGATCTCGCCTCATAAAGATTTCAATCTTATTGAGGAATACGAACTGACTACATATGAGGAAGTGATACAAGGTATCGACTACCTATTATAGCAAAGTGCCATGATGTTCGAATTGGATTCCATGTATACCAACCAAGTTTGGAGACTGGTTGTTGTACCGTAAGACATTGTGTCTGTTGGTACTATAAAGGTCTTCAAGGAAGACATACATGGATGGCAACATATAAATGCACATAGATAGGCTTGTACATAAAGGTATAGTCATCAACATAGTGTTGATTACAACGAATCCTTTTTTCCGTTGCCACGGTTAAATCTATTTGGATAATGCCTGCTAATGTTGCATGTTTCATTCATGAAATATGGCAGCAGAACGTCAAGATCGTTTTCCTCAACGGAAACCTTTAGGAGGATGTTTATCAACACTCTAACGTTTTTATCGTGCCAAAGCATGCAAACAAGGTTTGCAAGTTAGATTAATCCATTTATGGATTAGAGCAAGCATTATGTTCTTGGAATAAATGTTTTGATGTAATCATAATAGTGTATGATTTAATTCAAGACAAATGTAATTCTTGTGTATATAAGGAGGTTAGTGGGAGCGCACTGACAATGAATGTCCAATATAATGATGACATATCATTTCTTGGAAATGACATTCTCATATTACAATCGGTGAAAGCTTGGCTTTCATGGAAATTCTCCGTTGAATACTTGGGAGAAATAATTTTTATTATAGGAATAAGGATCTACTGGGTAAGATCTAAAACTTGTTGACACTCTCTGAGTACTCGTACATTGAAATAAATGTATGTGACCTGGTTTCTCATATACTTTGAGCATATGGAGCCACAATCAGAACAATCCAAGTGATAGTCATTGGATTGATGTTAAGGACATCCTCTAGTATCGTAGATGAACTAAGGATGCTTTCTTAAGCTATGGAGAAGGAGAACTTGAAGTGACTGGGATCACTGTTGCAAGTTTCCAAACCGATAAAACGACTATAAGTCGTAATAACGGTACTATATAGTTTGAATAACGGAACAGTGAGCTGGAAATCTTCTAAGCAAAATACTGTTACCAAATGAACAACAAAAGCGGAATTTTGCTGCAACTGTCGCAACAAAAGTAGCATTTTTGATCTAAACAATTCTAATTAGATTAGATATAATTCTTTTAGCAGCTGAGCTAAGCTACAACATAGGCTAAAGAATTAATGGTCTCATCAATGATCTGATATATACTTCATATGGTTTCATCTGATTCGTCGGATCATACATCGTGGCGATGTGATGATCGAATAAATCACATCAGATGATAACCTTATAAATTCGCTGACGAAAGCTATTTCACAGCAGAAGTTTGAGCCACCCGTACATAGTTCAGGTGTAAGACACCTGAGTGATTGGCTATAGGCCAAGTGGGAGATTGTTGGACAATTATGACCCATAGCATCACTATTTGTACAGATCATGGTGTTGTTGTACAAATTAACTATGTGACAAAGGAAATTACTCTTTTATCATTTGTAATGGGATTACCAAGATACATAAATGATAAAAATCCTTATGATTAGTTTGGATTGAGATGATATGAGACAGTATCAATCCACGAAGGTTTAATCATTAAATATCCATAGTCGTAGTATTATCAAGATTGGACATCGATAATGCAGAATAGACTAGTATTGCACTTGTGCGCGTTGTGGGAGGATAACGACATAGTTCTCATATATTTAAGTATTGGATACTTATGCAAGTGCGATAGGAGGTTGTGTTTTACCGATGGTACGGAAAACAGTTTCGCTCTGGATAGACCCCGCAGAATCACATTGGTAGTATGTCTGTGTGTCTATGAGAGTCCGCTTCAGGGTAGGTGTATTTGGTCTTAACCTGAGACTTACACCGCTAATACTTGCGACAATCAATATACTTTGGTTTTGATCGTCCAGGGCTTTAACCGGTTCCGTGTACGCCTCTTCTGGGTATATTGAGAATCGTAGTGTATTGGGTGTGATGTCAAGATGGAAGTATCACTTCAGACATATGGAGATGATGATCACGTAGGATACGGAACTGGTGCTCTAATATGCTGCAGCTATCGGGATAATATGACAAGGTCATAGTTATCCGATTATAAAGACTAGTTACCAGTTATCCGACATGTGTTTCGTACGAGGGAGACACATTCCCAGCCCCAGGCCTAGCACGTGACCATCAGATACTGGATCGATATACACAATACTACGTATACTACACCTGGCATAGATCGTATATTCCTTTAAGAATATTTCTGGAGAATTGGGTAGGCATGGTGCTTTGCTAGAAGCCAACCATGTCTTATAAATCGGTAAAAATGTAGTACTAGGTACGTACGTGTTCGGATAGTCTGACGACCAGATTTACTACCAACATATCCGGGGATCTCATGGGTCGCTTCCCGAAGATTCACCGATGACGTATGACTCGCACTTTATTAATCTAGGATTAATTAGACGAGAGAGAAAATTAATCTGGGATTAATTACGGAGACATTTTATCTGGGATAAAATATTATTTAAAAGAGAGGGAACGATTAATTTTGAATTAATCGATAAAATAATATATTCGATATATTAAACGAAATTGGATTTTGACGTGAAATTAAAATTATATTTTAATTCGGGCGAACGAGTTAATTTAGAATTTATTCGTTAGTGACGTGAATAGTAATTTTTCTAGGCATAATTATTTAATTACGACGCGATGGAAAATTTGTTAATTCGGAATTAGCGGATCCGAGTCAGGGAGTGTTTGCGGGGCAGCACGTATTTCGAATCGAGTGGGGCCCATAAGTCACATCTAGCGTCAAATCACTAGTCAATCAAGTGATAGAAGTCACATCACTTTGAGTGAAGTGATGCTTGTCATTATTGATGTGAATAGTGATGGATGTTGATGGAAGAGTGTTAAACACTCAAGTGTGACATTTGAAAGACATTTACCATTTATTATATTGATTTTTGACTTTCAAATTTTTTGGTATTAGATATCATAACACACAAAGCACAGTCACTTCACACTCTCATCTCCCTTGGCCGAATGGCTATCTTCTTTTTCTTTCCATTTGGCTTGGCCGAATGGACTAAGAACAAGCATGAAGTTTGTTGCAAATTTCAAGAGTGCTAGCACACACATTAGGAGTCATCCGAAGTGTTGGTTTCTATGATTAGTCCCAAGATCATAATGAACAAAGAAATGCAAATGAATAATAAAGAAGTGAGGCGGAAACACACTTACATCGAACAGATTTGGATGTGATGATGAACAAAATTTCCTTTCCTTTGAAGTAGTAGTCGGCCAAGGGAAGAAGATCCAAGCTCCAAGCTCCAAGCTTTGCTTTGAGTTTCCAAGATTTCAAGAAGGCTTCCCTAACACCTTGTTTGATCCTTAGTTTGTGCTAGCAAAATGAAGAAAAATGAATCTTCCTTCACCTTGGAGAAGTCTCGGCCAAGCCTTAGAGGTAGAGAGACAATTTTTTGTGTTTTCTTTTGTTTTCTAAAAACAAAGATAATGAAAATCAATTACAAAATTTTGGTATATGCTTCCAAAGTCAAATCCAAAATTTGGGCTCCAAATTTCATTAAATGCTCACAACCACCTCCATCATGAATAGTGACTGCATGTCACTCACCAAAAAGATGACAAGATGTCTATCACTAAAGTGACAAGTAATGTGACTCACAATGTGACTTGTGGGCCCCACTCGATTCGAAATGTGAGTGGGCCCGTAAACACTTTCGGGGTCGGTTTCGCTAATTCGGAATTAATGAATTTACGTCGCGACGTAATTAAATAATTATGCCTAGCGAAATTACTATTCACGTCGCTAACGAATTAATTCTAAATTAACTCGTTTGCCCGAATTAAAATCCGATTTTAATTCTGAGTCGAAATCCAATTTCGTTTAATATATCGAATATATTATTTTATCGATTAATTCCAAATTAATCTTTCTCTCTCTTCAAATAATACTTTATCCAGATAAAGTTTCTCCGTAATTAATCCCAGATTAATAAAGTTCGAATCAAACATCATTGGTGAATCTTCGGGAAGCGACCCAAGAGATCTCCGGATATGTTGGCAGTAAATACGGTCGTCGGACTATCCGAATACGTACGTACCTCGTACTATATTTTTATCGATTTACGAGACAAGGTTGGCTTCTAGCAAAGCACCATGCCTACCCAATTCTCCAAAAATATTCTTACTGGAATATACGATCTTTATCAAGCGTAGTATACCGTAGTATTGTGTATTGCGATCCAGTATCAGATGTCACATGCAAGGCCTGAGGCTGGAATAGTGTCTGCCCCGTACGAATCACATATCAGATATCTAGCAACTAGTCTCTTTGAATCAGATAATCATGACCTTGTCATATTATCCCGATGGCTGCAACATAATAAAGAAGCAGTTCTGAATCCCTGCGTAATCATCATCTCCATATGTCTGAAGTGATACTTCCGTCTTGACATCACATCCAATACACTACGATTCTTAATAAACCCAGAAGAGGCGTACAAAGAACCTGTTAAAGCCCTGGACGACCAAAACTAAAGTTTAACGATTGTCGCAAGTACTAGCGATGCAAGTCTCAGGTTAAGACCAAATACACCTACCCTGAAGCAGACTCCCATAGACACATATATATACTACCAATGAGATTTCGCGGGGTCTATCTAGAGCGAAGCTATTTTTCGTACCATCGGTAAAACACAACCACCTATCGCACTTGCATAAGTATCCTATACTTAAACATATGAGAACTATGTCGTTATGCCCTCACAACGC
Organism: Zanthoxylum bungeanum; assembly: GCA_019454045.1. Classification (NCBI taxonomy): domain Eukaryota; kingdom Viridiplantae; phylum Streptophyta; class Magnoliopsida; order Sapindales; family Rutaceae; genus Zanthoxylum; species Zanthoxylum bungeanum. Next base: position 161,620 of record SKCR01026280.1, on the reverse strand, counting down.
GCACAACTAGCCTATTCCGCATTATCGATGTCCAGTCTCGATAATACTACGACTAGGGATATTTAATGATTAAATCTTTATGGATTGATACTGTCTCATATCATCTCAATCCGGAACTAATCATATGGACTTTTACCATTTATATATATCAAAGTAAATGAATCACAAAACGGTAAGAGGCAATTTCATTACTAAATAGTTAATTTTGTACAAAAACACAATGTCTTTTACCAACAGTGATGCTATGGGTCATAACTGTCCAACAATCTCCCACTTGGCCTATAGCCAGTCACTCAAGCATCTAATACATGAACTATGTACATGTCGCTCAAACTTTTACTGAGGAATCGCTTTCGTTAGCGAATCTGCCAAGTTGTCATCTGATGCAACCTTCTCGACCTTCACATCGCCATGATGTATGATCTCACGTATCAGATGGAAACGTCGAAGAACATACTTGGATCGTTGATGAGACCGCGGTTCCTTAGCCTGCGCTATAGCCCCGTTATTGTCACAATACAATGGAACGGGCTCAGCTGCTAACGGAACTACTCCTAATCTAATTAGGAATTTTCGGATCCAAACTGCTTCCTTTGCTGCTTCAGCTGCAGCAATGTACTCCGCTTCTGTTGTTGAATCGGCAACAGTCTCTTGCTTGGAAGATTTCCAGCTCACTGCTCCGTTATTCAAAAAAAATATGTACCCAGATTGTGACTTACAGTCGTCTTTATCGGTTTGGAAACTTGTATCGGTATACCCAGTTACCTCAAGTTCTCCATCTCCATAGATTAAAAAAGCATCCTTAGTTCGTCTAAGATACTTTAGGATATTCTTAACCGTCATCCAGTGACTTTCACCTGGATCAGCCTAATAGCGACTACACATGCTCAAAGCATATGAGACATCAGTTTGTGTACATATCATGGCATACATGATCGATCCGATTACAGAGGCGAACGGTATCCGACTCATGTTGTCTCTCTTATCTTGAGTTTTAGGACTCATATCCTTAGATAGATAGACGCCATGTTGTTGAGTTTCTATTAGGTCCCAAGATCAAATCTAAGCATGAAACAATGAGTGAACACATCAACGGAGGTAGCGGAATACTCACATCGATCGGTTGAGTCGATTTGGAGGCGAAACGAAGCCAAAACTTCACTGCCAAGGACGCCCACTGCTGGCAGTCCACTGTCCACGTTTTTCAGTTTTGAGATGACGAAACGGAGCTCCAAGCCTCGTCCGATGGATCCCGGCTCATGGGTGAACCTCCCTACCACCTTCGCAAGACTTCGTAAGTGTGCTAGCACTTGAGTTTTTGCCACAAAAACCCACCCTTGCTCCCCTATGGCTCACGGCATTGGCTTCAAAAACCAGTCCAAATTTTCAGGTTTGGGCGTGACCAAGAAGAAAGAAATGAGAGAAAGAAAAAGTGTATCAAGTGTTTAGCATTTGCATTTCAAGTGTAATTTATACACTTTAGTGAATTTCAATTAATTTCACATGCATTTGCCTTTAATTTGCATTCCAAAAGTCAAAAAGGTAAACACTATACACATCAACTATTCACATGTCACTTTATGTCAAGTGTCATGTCTTTAGTCTTTTCAATCAATCAATCACTCACATCAATCAATCAAATGTCACATCACTCAAAGTGACGCTTGATTTGACGCTTGATGTGATGAATGACTTGACGTTAGATTTGACGCTTGATGTGACTTGCGTCGTCGCACTCGAATTCGAAATACGAATGCGCTCGCAATCACACTCGGGTTCGGGTTCGCTAATTCCAAATTAACGATTTTTCCGTCGCGTCATAATTAAATGATTACGCCTAGCGAATTCACTATTCACGTCGCTAACGAATTAATTCTAAATTAATTCGTTCGCCCGAATTAAAATCTAATTTTAATTCCGCGTCGAAATCTAATTTCGTTTAATATATCGAATATATTAATTTACCGATTAATTCCAAATTAATCATTATCTCTCTCTCGACGATATTTTATCCTAGATAAAATATCTCCGTAATTAATCCTAGATTAATTTTCTCTCTCTTCTATATAATCCCAGATTATTCAAGAGTGCGAGTTGTGCGTCATCGGTGGATTATCGGGAAGCGACCCATGAGATCTCCGGATAATTTGGCAGTAAATACGGTCGTCGGTGTATCCGAATCACGTACGTACCAAGTACTACGTTCTACCGATTTACGAGACAAGGTTGACTCATAGCAAAGTACCAAGTCTACCCAATTCTCCGGACATATCCTATAAAGTTTGAATTACGGGACAGTGAACCGGAAATATTCCAAGCAAGATAACTGTTGCCGAATAAACAACAAATACGGATACGGATTATTGCTGCAGCTGAGGCAGCAAAAGAAGCCATTTGGATCGAACATAAATCTAATTAGATTAGATATAACCCGATTGTGACTCCATATGCTCGAAGCGTATGAGACACCAATACAAGTACATTTTAAATGTACGATTTCCCAGAGAGTGTTAACAAACTCCAAATCTATCCCAGTAGATCTTTATTCCTTGAATAAAGGTTGTTACTCCCCAGAATTCTACGGAGAATTTTTATTGAAAGAATATCTATGAAAGCCAAGCTTTCACCTTTGCATTATGGGAATTTCACTGTCAGTGCGCTCTCCCACTAACCTCCTTATATACACAAGAATTATTTCGTTTTGAGTCAAATCATAAACCATTATGATTATTTCAAAACTACAGTTCCAAGAACCTTATGCTTGCAATGATCCAAACATGGATCGAATAACCTGCAAACCTTGTTTGTCGGTTATACAAAATCGTCAGAATGTTGTAAACATTCTCCAAAAGGTTTCCTTTTCAGGAAAGCGATTTTGATTTATAACTGACACATTTCATAAATGAAATATACAGTTATTTTCAAGCATTTTCAAAATGGATTCACCATGGCAACAGGTAAAAGGTTGAACCGTTATTAACACAATGCTGATAACGACACCTTTCCGTCAAAAGCCCAGCTTTGTACGTTGGTATGTTGCCTTCCATGTATGTCTTCCTTGAAGACGTTTAATGTACCAATAGGCACAATGCCTTGTGGTACAACAACTAGTATCCAAAATAGTTGTTATATATGAAATCCATTTCGGATTCATGGCACTTTGCCATAACCGGGAGTCGATACCTCGTATCACTTCCTCTGAACGTAGTCGGATGGTACACCTCCATAGGATTTCCATCTTCATGGGGCGAGATCAGAAACCCATACCCTAGGTTGTTTTCTGACTCTATCCGATCTACTAGTTTCTTGTGTATTTGAAGATTAATGGTATAGATTCATCATAGATGAACTATTTGTGTTCCATTAAGGACTTCGTGCCTTGAACAGTGTTACTCCGATTTTCATCGAGTATCACTATCCTCCCACTGACCACTGCATATCGGTATTCCTCTCAGGAAAACCGCATGGTGAGCAACAATTATATTGTTCTCATGTGGGATTTATAAGTACTATACTTAAGGTTTCCCTTAGGATAACCTATATAGGCACTTATCCAATTTGGGTCCTTCGTTTGGTATAAACCAAACGTTATGCCTGGCATACCCAAATTATCAGGAATGAGAAACCCCGTTTCTTTCCTGTTCATATCCTATATGATATCTGTCAAACGGATTTACATGGAACCTTATTCTAAATAAGTTTTGCACTGTTAATACATGTCCCATTGAAGGAAATAGTAGCGCAGAGCGACTCGTGATAAACCTTATCATGTCCAACAAAATTTGGTTTTTGGTTCGGACACACCGTCTAACTGACGTGTCACGGAAGGAGTCCTTATATGAAAGAATACTGTACTCTTTCATGTACGTATGAAACTTACTGCTTAAGTAATTTCCATTACGGTCTAACCGTGGCTAAATAATACTATAGCCGATCTGTTTATATACTTCGTGTTGAAACTTCAAAAGTTTTCGATCTGTGTTCTTCAAAAGAAACACATAACCATAACGTGATGCTACATCCGTTAAGGTCACGAAATATTCATGTTCACATCTAGTCTAGCTAGATATGGGCCCACTAACTTCACCATGAATAGGGCTAACAGATCGGTGGCCCCTTTTACTATTACCAAGTAAATAGTATTTTAGGTATTTAACCTAATAAACTAGATTCGCAGACCTTATTTGAATAGTCAAATCAGTCCTAGTACCCACTCTTCAAAAGTGTGGATATACGATTCTCGTTTAATTGTGTCCTAGACAACAATGCCACAAATAAGTCTCATTGATCAAATCAATTTGAGCTATTTATTTGTCATTTTATATGTTTGAGATTTTATATTCAAAATATAAATTATGTTATTAACATCTAATGTATTTATCTCAATATCATCTTTATATAATGAAACACTTTAGTGTTCTAGAATATAAAGGTTTTATCCGCAACGGATCAAACACTGATATCGAGATAATGTTTCTAGTCAAACTAGTTACATCATAACATTTCCTAATTTAAGTACATACCCTAAGGGTAGTTCCTAAACTTAGGTATCTACGGTCGAAACAGTGACTTTCGTCCCGTTTCCGATTCGCAGAGAAATCTCAGTTGAAGTCAGTATCCAACTCAGAGTGGATTCCGAACATCAATACATATATTTTATGTACTACACTAAGTATTTAAAATCCAATTTCAATACTAGCAGAGAACATAACTTTGACAAATATTTTTAAAGTTAGAGCCTCGCCCTTTCTTTAATTCCTTCGTGTCTTCCATATCCAAATGGTAGTCACTTTGGGATATGTCAATTATCTTTTCAATATTTCACAAACCTTTGGCCAAGCCTTGGGTTTCGGAATATCGAAACGATATGCACCTCGTGCAATATGCCCAATTGCAAACTTTGACTTTTCTCCACTAGAATAGTCAATTAATTCTCTAAGAATTTTAATTGCAACTTTAATACTTTTAAATCTAAAGATAGATTTATTATAAGTATATTAATTAAGCACTAAAGTCATCATCACATAAATCTTCCAAGATCTTATGCTCTACTATTTGCTTAATTATGGGCTTAGTCATAATAAGTTATTTTATCAATAAATTAACCTATTATTATTCCCAATTGAAAATTAAATCATTTAAAACATTTAATCTTATGATTATATATTTTAAATATTCAACTTTTCAATTCTTTCTTGATTTTAATAGTCCAACTATTTAATCAATTTTAATAAGGTACTATTTATTATAATGATTACAATAATCCAATTATTTAATCAACTATAATTTTAATATTGATTACTATAATCCATTACAAAATCAACTATCATTTTAATTCAATTATATTGATTACTATAATCCAATTATAAAATCAACTATATATTGAATGAGTTTGTATATAGTCCAACTATATATATATTTTTAAAACAACGTAAAATATTGACGAATGATATTTTTTGAGCGTGTATGGCGAGTAATTGAACGAATGTTGCAAATTCAATACTTGCCTCCCACTATTTTTCGTCGAGCCTCTAACCCTCTGTGGAGTACTCGGGAAACCGCGTTTCCTAGTGGGCTGGGATCCTGTCAAATAACATACAACCTTGACTTTGGCCAACAGGCTGTATGCTACTTAACCAGGTAGATCTCACAGATCAATTGGATCCAATCCAATTCCCAGATCCGGTTAGGTGGACATCCAAGTCCTAAACATATTACATATGCCAATGTATCTAATACATTTTCTAACCTTATCCTCCGAATCATCTAGGCCTTGGCTTTGGCACAACAAACCTAATGACTCCAGTTAAGCGGGACCCATTGACATGAAAGTTTCGTAATCAATGTCTTTGGACAAGAAGTGATCTTGACTTTGGCCAACAAATCACAACTTGGACTAGACACCGATGTGGAACAAAACTCTCATGATTCAAATACATCTAATTGACATGGTCTTGACTTTGGCCAACAAACCAATGCCAATCCGATCTTGAACAAGAATCATTCAATGGAAGGATAATCGCTTAATATAAAACGAGGGTTTTTCGCGTGCAAATTGGCTACCAATTTAATTATCTTTGTTAGGTCTCATCATCATACACCCTTAAACATGCATTCTAAACACGTAATAAAGCGAGTATAAATAAAATAATAATGATATGCGGATGGATACTTACACATTGATCCTAGATCAAATCTCTCCCTTTCTCACTCAAGCTAGCACTAGTATTACTTCTACCCGTTACACTACACTTCTAAAGAAACCTCATATACATAGAGGGGAATAGGTGAGAAGAGAATACAAGAGAAAGAAGGTGATAAGGCTGGACACGCAGGTCCAATTTAATAAATCGAATTTATTACAACAATTTCTAAAATTGCCCCCCATCTAATATCCATCCGATATGCATTATTCATTCAACATAACCAAGTATTCACACATATATGCATGTTATCAATCAATCTAATCAAATTAATTAATCTGATAATTAGGTGATCATCCAATGTTCAAACAACGATTTGATTTTGATCGAGTCAAACTCGTTTTTGCGAATAAGTACTTAAAGTACGAATTCATGAATTAAATTAAACTACATTATTAAATCTAATTTAACATGTATTTAAAACTAATTCACTATTCAATTCCAAATTGAACATTACACTTTATTTAATAAACCTTTTACGATTTAAATTCCGAATCTAATCGTAACACGTCTCAAAGACCGATTAACGTCCACGTCAATTCAATTAAAGTTCAATGGGCTTTTTGATTGATTTCTAAGGCGTGGACTTTTGGTCAACTCGGGTCAAACCGATAACCAAAGTCCAATCCGGGATTTACCCCATAAGCCCATAAATCAATCTTGGCCCATTAGGCCCAATTGAACTTTAAAGGTTCATTAAGTCGCATTTGGGCTTTATGGTTAAGGTTTTAGGCCCAATTGGATCCAATCCATTTGGCCTAAACCAAACTTGATAAATCAAGCCCAATAGGCCCAATTACAACAATTCAAGCCCAAATCCAATTTAAAGCCTAAATAATTAAATTACACTAATCCAATTACGCAATTTAATTACCTAAAGTGCGTTACATGATTAATCGACTAAAACAATATTTCTAAAACACAATATTACTCCAATTAATCATGCTAAATTCATTATCACATGTCAAACACACAATATGAAAAATCAAACCCATTTACATGCTTTTAAGTCTCGGCCAAAAGAGGGACTTTGTGTCCGATTCGGTTTCGATCCAATCGAACCTACAATCGACATCAAATCACCATCCTAAATGATTTCACACACATCCAATGTCACAAAATCAAAAATCCAAGACATTAGGGCATATACACCATTCGGCCAAGGGAGGGAATTTGGGGTTTTTGTCCGATTCGAAATCTAATCCAATTCGATTCAAATTAACGTCAACCTAAGTGATTCTAAATCATCAAATGAATCAAAAATAAAAAAATCCAAGATCCAAAAATTCCACATACATTCGGCCAAGGCATTAATTTGGGGAAAATAATTCCAAATCATTTTTCGTCAATTAGTCCAACCAAAATGAAATTAAACATGTTATAAACATACTCAAACAACAATTCATTCAAATCATGCTCAAATCACATTTACCCAAATTTTAATCCCTAAAATTTCATGCTTGCAACTATAGCTCATGATGCCATTGTTGAGTTTCTATTAGGTCCCAAGATCAAATCTAAGCATGAAACAATGAGTGAACACATCAACGGAGGTAGCGGAATACTCACATCGATCGGTTGAGTCGATTTGGAGGCGAAACGAAGCCAAAACTCACTGCCAAGGACGCCCACTGCTGGCAGTCCACTGTCCACGTTTTTCAGTTTTGAGATGACGAAACGGAGCTCCAAGCCTCGTCCGATGGATCCCGGCTCATGGGTGAACCTCCCTACCACCTTCGCAAGACTTCGTAAGTGTGCTAGCACTTGAGTTTTGCCACAAAACCCCCACTTGCTCCCCTATGGCTCACGGCATTGGCTTCAAAAACCAGTCCAAATTTTCATGTTGGGCGTGACCATGAAAGAAAGAAATGAGAGAAAGAAAAGTGTATCAATTGTTTAAGCATTTGCATTTCAAGTGTAATTTAAATACACTTTAGTGAATTCAATTATTTCACTCATGCATTGCCTTTAATTTGCATTCCAAAAGTCAAAAAGGTAAACACTATGCACATCAACTATTCACATGTCACTTTATGTCAAGTGTCATGTCTTTAGTCTTTTCAATCAATCAATCACTCACATCAATCAATCAAATGTCACATCACTCAAAGTGACGCTTGATTTGACGCTTGATGTGATGAATGACTTGACGTTAGATTTGACGCTTGATGTGACTTGCGTCGTCGCACTCGAATTCGAAATACGAATGCGCTCGCAATCACACTCGGGTTCGGGTTCGCTAATTCCAAATTACGATTTTTCCGTCGCGTCATAATTAATGATTACGCCTAGCGAATTCACTATTCACGTCGCTAACGAATTAATTCTAAATTAATTCGTTCGCCCGAATTAAAATCTAATTTTAATTCCGCGTCGAAATCTAATTTCGTTTAATATATCGAATATATTAATTTACCGATTAATTCCAAATTAATCATTATCTCTCTCTCGACGATATTTTATCCTAGATAAAATATCTCCGTAATTAATCCTAGATTAATTTTCTCTCTCTTCTATATAATCACAGATTATTCAAGAGTGCGAGTTGTGCGTCATCGGTGGATTATCAGGAAGCGACCCATGAGATCTCCGGATAATTTGGCAGTAAATACGGTCGTCGGTGTATCCGAATCACGTACGTACCAAGTACTACGTTCTACCGATTTACGAGACAAGGTTGACTCCTAGCAAAGTACCAAGTCTACCCAATTCTCCGGACATATCCTTTTAAGAATATTTAGATCTATATCAAGCGTAGTATACAATCGTATTGTGCATATCGGCCCAGTATCGGATAATCACGTGTTAGGGCTGGGGCTGGATAAGTGTCTGCCCCGTCCGAAACACATATCGGATGTCTGGTAACTAGTCTCTATAATCGGATATTCATGACCTGGTCATAATATCACGATTGGATGCGCATCACTTAAGAGCACTAATACCGTATCCTGCGTGACATCATCTCCACTATGACTGGAGTGATACTTCCGTCTCGACATCACATCCAATACTCTACGACTCTCTGATAAACCCAGAAGTGGTAGACACAGAACCGGTCAAAGCCCCCAACCACCAAATCCAAAGTTTATCGATTATCGTAAGTATTAGCGATGCAAGTCTCAGGTTAAGACTATACACACCTACCTCGATTTCGGCCTCCCATAGACACCATATTCATAATACCAATGGGATTCCGAAGGGGTCTATCCAGAGCGAAGCTGTTTCCCGTACCATCGGTGAAACACGACCTCCTATCGCACTTGCATAAGTCTCCAACACTTATATATATGAGAACTATGCCGTTGTGCCCTCACAACGCGCACAAGTGCAATACTAGCCTATTCCGCATTATCGATGTCCAGTCTCGATAATACTACGGCTAGGGATATTTAATGATTAATCCTTCGTGGACTGATACTGTCTCATATCATCTCAATCCAGGAACTAATCATAGGGACCTCTCTTCATTTATATATCTATGGTGATCTAATCACAAATGATGAGAGTGCAATTTCCTTGTTACATAGTTAATTTGCTACAACAACACAATGATCTGTGCAAATAGTGACGCTATGGGTCATATTATCCAACACATGTGACACGGCAATAGTCCTCTCTTGGACTGATCCATGATAATCTCTTCCAACTTTAATCAATGTACGTACTCTGGGAGAGTCCAATAAGCTTTCTAGATCTATCTCGATAGATCTTTATTCCCAGAATAAAGGCTGCTTCTCCCAGATCTTCATGGAGAATTTCATGAAAGCCAAGCTTTCACACCGACTTTAGCATGGGAATGTCATTGCCTATAAGTAATACATCGTCAACATAAAGGACAATAAAAGTCAGTGCTCTCCCACTAACCTTCTTGTATACACAAGGATCATCTTCGTTTTGAATGAAATCATATTCTTTTATGATCTCATCGACCGCGATGCTTGCTTCAGTCCATAAATGGACCGATTTAACTTACAAACCTTGTTTGCAAGTTTAGGCACGATAAAACCATCAGGCTGTTGCATATAAAGATCCTCCAAAAGGTTTCCGTTAAGAAAGCGGTTTTAACGTCCATCTGCCATATCTCGTAATCGAAATATACAGCAATTGCAAGCATTATCCGAATGGATTTAATCATGGCAATGGGTGAGAAAGTGTCGTCGTAATCGATACCATGTCGTTGACGATACCCCTTCGCTACAAGCCTAACTTTGTACGTTTGCACGTTGCCATCCATGTCGGTCTTCTTCTTGAAGACCCATTTGCATGCAATAGGCTTTACGCCTTCTGTGCATCAACCAGTGTCCAAACTTGGTTGGTGTACATAGAATCCATTTCAGAATTCATGGCTTCTTGCCATAAAGCGGAATCGATATCTTGTATCGCATCCTCATACGTAGCCGGTTCGTTATCCTCAATGAGATTAATATCTACATGAGGTGAGATCAGAAACCCATACCTCTCAGGTTGTTTCCTGACTCTCTCCGACCTACGCAGTCCTTGTGTAATAGAAGATTATGGAACAGTCTCATCCCAGATGGACTGTTCTTGTTCCATTGAGGATTCTATGCCAGGAACAGTATCACTCCGATATTCATCGAGTTCGACTTTCCTCCACTATTCAATGCATTTAGGAATTCTTCTCAAGGGAAACCGCATGTAGAGCAACAAATACTTTGTTCTCTCATGGGTGATAGAAGTAATATCCTTTGGTTTCCCTAGAATATCCTACTAATAGGCATTTATTCGATTTGGGCTCAAGTTTGGTACCTTCCAAACGTTTGACGTATGCCCAGCATCCCCAAATCTTCAGGAAAGAGAAACCCGATTTCTTTCCTATCCATATCTCATACGGAGTCTGTTGAACAAACTTTGACGGAACCTTATTCAAAATAAGAATTGCACTATTTAATGCATATCCCCAGAAGGAAATATGTAGCTCAGTGCGACTCATCATAGACCTTACCATGTCCAACAAAGTACGGTTTCTCCGTTCGGACACACCGTTTAATTGCGGTGTTCCAGGAGGAGTACACTGTGAAAGAATACCATATTCTTTCAGGTAATCTAGAAACTCATTGCTTAAGTATTCACCACCACGGTCTGACCGTAATGTCTTAATACTCTTGCCGTCTGTTTTTCAACTTCGTGTCGAAACTCTTTGAATTTCTCAAAAGTTTCCGAATTGTGTGTCATAAGATACACATAACCATAACGCGATGCATCATCCATAAAGGTTACGAAGTATTCGTATCCACCTCTAGCCTGGCTAGATATGGGCCCACATACGTCACTATGAACGAGGGCTAACAGTTCGATGACTCGTTCACCCTTACCACTAAAAGGTGATTTAGGCATTTTGCCTAATAAGTAAAATTCGCAGACGTCATATGAATTTGGATCAAATCCGTCCAAGTACCCACTCTTCGAAAGTATGGATATGCGAGTCTTGTTTATGTGCCTCAGACGACAGTGCCACATATAAGTTTCATCTTTGTTATTCATTTTGAGCCTTTTGTTTGTTATATTATATATTGGAGATAGATTTATATTCAAAATATAAAGACCATTATTTGCAACAGCAGTGCAAATTTCTACATCATTTTTATATAAGTAACAGCCAGTGTTTCGAAATACAAAAGTATACCCACATTGGGTTAACATAGATACAGATATGATATTCCTAGTCAAACTAGGTACATAATAACAGTCATTAAGTTCAAGTACATGCCCCGAGGGTAGTTCTAAAAAAAAGTGCCAACGGCCAAAACAGTAACAGGTGTCCCGTTTCCAATAGGCAGATCAATCTCCCTTGAAGCCAGTCTCTTGCTAATCTGTAGATCCTACACATCAGTAAATATATGAGTACCACAACCAGAATCAAAAATCCAATTTTTAAAACTAGAAGTAGTCATGTTTATTTCAATAACAAACATACTTGAGGCCGGTGCCTTGCCCGCCTTTATCTCATTCTGGAGCTCCTTGTACTCATGGCAGTCACGCTTCCAATGACCCCACTTGCCGCACTGGAGGAAAACATCCTGAGATTTATCCTGAGGCTTCCCGGAAGCCTTTGACGATTTGGCCTTGCCCTTTCTTTTATGCTTCTTCTTCTTCACACCTCCAGTTGCCTTGGCCCAGCCCTCGGTGTCTGAGATGTCGAAGTAAAGTGCGCCTCGCGCTTGTTGTCCTTGAGAAACTCCTTCTCAGCTTCCTTGAGAGTAGACAATAACTCTCCAAGAGTATCATCTGTGTTCATCAAATTATAGTTTATGATGAATTGTCTCCAGGTGTCGGGGAGAGATTGCAAGATCATATCTATGGTAATCTCAGCCTCAAAGACTATCCCCATCTCAGCTAGCTCATCTATGTCAGCAATCATCTGTGCCACATGGGACTCAACAGACATGCCTTCTGACATATGTGAACGGAAGAGCTTATTTACTAACTCATATCTCTGCGACCTTTCGTTAGATCGGTGAAGATCGTGCAACCTCGCCAACATGTTATAAGGATCCAAGTCACTGTTCTATCGACAGAAATACTGAGTCATAGTAGCAAGCATAATTGACTGAGCAGTATCACAATCATCGCTGTGAGTCTTCCAAAGATCCAGCTCAAACAGCTCATCAGGTTTGGGTTTAGGCCCAAGAGGTCTCTGTATAGTGTATAACAACCTCTCGGCTCAAAGGACTATCCTCAGATTCATTTCCCAATCGGCAAAGTTCGTGCCCTTAAAGACATTTTCACCCATGATAATATCTCGGACATTTCTCTTTCCAGTCATATTGACTACGATAGTCCAACTATCTAGTCAACGATATTTAGGTACAGTCTAACTATTACAAGAAAAATAACATTAGATTAGTCCAACTAATAAGATAATTTTGACGAAATAATTTGAAAGCGCGTAAAGCTAAGTATCTGAATGAAATTGTAAATTCAATACTAGCCTCCCACTATTTTTCGGCGAATCCTCTGTCGAGTACTCGGGAAACCCAGTTTCCTAGTGGGCTAGGATCCCGTTAAATAACACACAACCTTGACTTTGGCCAACAAGCTGTATGATATTTAACTAGGTAGATATCGAAGATCAATTGGATCTCATCCAATTCCTAGATCCGGTAGGTGGACATCCAAGTCCGAAACATATATACAATACATATGCCAATGTATCCAATACATTTTCCTAACCTTTTTCCTCTGAATCAACTAAGCCTTGGCTTTGGCACAACAAGCTTAATGATTCCAGTTAAGCGGGACCCATTGACATGGAAAGCTTCGTAATCAATGTCGATGGACAAGAAGTGATCTTGACTTTGGCCAACAAATCACGACTTGGACAAGACACCAATATAGAACAAAACTCTCATGATTCAAACACATCCAACTTTGGATCTTGAGTAAGAATCACTCAACGGAAGGAAAAATCGCTTAATATTATTTGAGGGATTTTTGCGTAAATTGGCAACCAATTTATTATCTTTGTTAAGGTCTCATCATACACCCTTAAGCATGCTTCTAAAACATCATAAGGGGCGAAAAGTAAATTAATAACGATATGCAGATAGATATATAACAACTTGTTCCTAGAACAAATCACTCCATTTCCTCTCCCCGGCTAGCACTATTCTACTTCTACCCAATTACATAATACAATAATAGAAACCTCATTAACATTGAGGGGAATTAGGTGAGAAGAGAATACAAAGAGATAATAAGAGATAAGGCTGGACACGAAAGTCCAATTTATAAATTCCAAATTTACAATAATTTCCAAAATTACCCTTTCCCTTCTAATATCCATCCGATATACGCTATTCATTCAACACATCCATATATTCATTCATAGCATGCATTTCAACCAATCTAATCAATTTTTAGTCTTTAATTATGTGACCATCCAATGTTCAAACAACGATTTGATTTTTCGCGAGTCCAACTCATTTGAGAATAAGTACTTAAAGTATGAATTCTTGAATTATATCAAACTACTCGTTAAATCTAATTTATGTCGTATTCAATACTAATTCATTTATTTAATTTTAAATTAAAAATTTTACACTTTTAATGCGCTTTAACGACTAAGATTCCAAATCTAATCTTATCTGGTCTCAAAGCCCAACTAACATCCAATGTTCGTTTAATTAAAGTCCGATGGGCTTTCAATTGATTTCATAAGGCATGGGCTTTGGTCAATGTGGGTCAAACCCAATTACCAAGCCCAAGTAAGGAATCACCCTCATTTGCCATAAAACCAATATCAAGCCCATAAGGCCCAATTAAACTTTAAAGCCCATTTATTACATTTGGACTTAATGGAATGATTTAGGCCCAATTAGGATCCAATCCAATTGGCCTAAACCAACTTGGCCCAACCAAGCCTATTATGCTGAAATATAATAATTTCAAGCCCAATTCAAAATTTAGCCCATTAACCAAATTTTTAAAATTCCAAATTTTATAACTTAATTAATTAAAGTGTAATACATCAATTAATTAACTAAATCAATATTTCCAAAATACAATTTACCAATTAATTATGTATCTAATTGTTCAATTATTGTCCAACAATTTTTGAATCAAAAATCAAGTCCATACATGCCATATAGCTCTCGACCAAGGTAAGCTTTTAAGTCCGATTTCGTTTTTCAATCCGATCGAATTACAAATCGAGTTTTCATTCATTTCAACTCATCCAATGATCATCAAAACAAAATTTTCCAAGAGCCTAGAGTAATATTCGGCCAAGCCTAATGGTGGGGCAAATTTTGATCCAATCAATATTTGTTGAAATTGATCTCATCCAACCTTAATACATCAACATACAAGCATACTCAATCATTCAATTTAATCAAATCATGCTCACATGGATTTTCCCCAAATTTTACCCTAATACATTTCATGCTCATTTTAGGCTCAATGATACCATTGTTGGTTTCTATGATTAGTCCCAAGATCATAATGAACAAAGAAATGCGAATGAATAATGAAGAAGTGAGGCGGAAACACACTTACATCGAACGGATTTGGATGTGATGATGAACAAAATTTCCTTTACTTTGAAGTAGTATTCGGCCAAGGGAAGAAGATCCAAGCTCCAAGCTTTGCTTTGAGTTTCCAAGCTCTCAAGAAGGCTTCCCTAACACCTTTTTTTATCCTTAGTTTGTGCTAGAAAAATGAAGAAAAATGAATCTTCCTTCACCTTGGAGAAGTATCGGCCAAGCCTTAGAGGGAGAGAGAAAATTTTTTGTGCTTTCTTTTGTTTTCTAAAAACAAAGATAATGAAAAATCAATTACAAAATTTTGGTATATGCTTCCAAAGTCAAATCCAAAATTTTGGCTCCAAATTTTCATTAAATGCTCACAACCACCTCCATCATGAATAGTGACTGCATGTCACTCACCAAAAAGGTGACAAGATGTCTATCACTAAAGTGACAAGTGATGTGACTCGCGATGTGACTTGTGGGCCCCACTCGATTCGAAATACGAGTGGGCCCGCAAATACTTCTGGGCTTAGTTTCGCTAATTCCGAATTAAAAAATTTTGTCGTGACGTAATTAAATAATTATGCCTAGCGAAATTACTATTCACATCGCTAACGAATTAATTCTAAATTAACTCGTTTGCCCGAATTAAAATCCGATTTTATTTCCGCGTCGAAATCCAATTTCGTTTAATATATCAAATATATTATTTTATCGATTAATTCCAAATTAATCTTTCTCTCTCTTCAAATAGTACTTTATCCAAGATAAAATTTCCCCGCAATTAATCCCATATTAATAAAGTTCGAATCAAACATCATCGGTGAATCTTCGGGAAGCGACACAAGAGATCTCCGGATATGTTGGCAGTAGATACGGTCATCGGACTATCCGAACACGTACGTACCTCATACTACATTTTTACCGATTTACGAGACAATGTTGGCTTCTAGCAAAGCACCATGCCTACCCAATTCTCCAGAAATATTCTTACTGGAATATATGATCTTTATCAAATGTAGTATACCGTAGTATTGTGTATTGCGATCCAGTATCGGATGTCACGTGCAAGGCCTGGGGCTGGAATAGTGTCTGTCCCGTACGAAGCACATATCGGATATCTAGCAACTAGTCTCTTTGAATCAGATAATCATGACCTTGTCATATTATCCCGATGGTTGCAACACAATAGAGAACCAGTTCTGAATCCCTGCGTGATCATCATCTCCATATGTCTGAAGTGATACTTCCGTCTTGACATTATATCCAGTACACTGCGATTCTCAATAAACCTAGAAGAGGCGTACACAGAACCTGTTAAAGCCCTGGACGACCAAAACCAAAGTTTACCGATTGTCGCAAGTACTAGTGATGCAAGTCTCAGGTTAAGACCAAATACACCTACCCTGAAGCGGACTCCCATAGACACATATACATACTACCAATGGGATTCCGCGGGGTCTATCCAGAGCGAAGCTGTTTTCCGTACCATCGGTAAAACACATCCTCCTATCGTACTTGTATAAGTATCCTATACTTAAACATATGAGAACTATGTCGTTATGCCCTCACAACGGGCACAAGTGCAATACTAGTCTATTCCGCATTATCGATGTCTAGTCTCGATAATACTACGACTAGGGATATTTAATGATTAAACCTTTATGGATTGATATTATCTCATATCATCTCAATCCGGAACTAATCATATGAACTTTTACCATTTATATATATCAAAGTAAATGAATCACAAAACGGTAAGAGGCAATTTCATTACTACATAGTTAATTTTGTACAAAAACACAATGTCTTTTACAAACAGTGACACTATGGGTAATAACTATTCAACACGAAGGTGATAGGGAAACCCACCCATGGGCATGGAATCCTAACCCAAAGCTTGGAGCTTGAAGATTCAACTTGGAGCACAACATCAAGCCATTGCCGTGAGCACCTTGGAGGAGGAAATTTTTTTTTATTGTTCTTCGAATCTCACATTCGATCCTTATAAGTATGATTCCGCCATACTTTTTTATTGTATTCAAGTATGATTTCTTACTTGAATGATCCTTGGGACTATAGTAGAAACCCAACACACACATGTGTGGATTAATACATTATAAGCTCCTTTAGATGCCAATATAAACGTAATGAATGTTTTTCAAGTCTGATTTGAATCTAACTGTCACGCTCTTATAGGATTTCTGGGTCTTAAAGTTAATATTTCATATCCATTTTCCTGTTGAACATCCAAAACAGTATTTTACTTAAACAATTATATATATATATAACGTAAATTTAATTAATTTTTCACAAATATAGTAAATTAATAGGATTAATGAAACCACAAGTGTATGATTAATTTTCCTTTTAATAAATGTATAATTTTTAGTGTTCATCATGGTGTCTATTTTGGGTCTATATCAATATCAGATTCTGAAAGGATAGAAATTCTATATGTATATGGTGAATTGACCTACCATACATCGACACTTGTCTAGTTAAATCTAAGAGTTCCGAAAAAACGAGTTCTATTCACAAAGGAATGATTAAATGTTAATCACTATTTCTTGATCAAATCAAAAAGTTGTTGATTAATATAAGAATAAGAGTTATTTTCAAATATATTAATCAATTGAGATTGTCTCGATCTAACATGAAAATAACTTACCTATCCTATGGCGGCACTTATTTATGGAATGTTAGATTTCCGTGGCATAGTAATTATTTTTAGTTTCTAATTCATTTTACATGGCTCATGCATCATGTTTAATTTTATGCCAAAATACTTGTGATAATATTAATATACGATGAATGAATTTATATGCAAATTTATTAATTAAAATTTTCAGCCATTTTTCTCCAATTATTTTCTTATTTGCTAACAACAAAAATACGAGAGAAAATTACGTTAAATGAAAAGTAACATAAACATTGTCATGGTCATTTGAAGACCTTAAATTTGTCCTGAAGAAGGAGTGTCCTCAAGAGCTAAGATGTACATGATACTCACCAAAAGTGGGGGTGGCCAATGAGAAGGCCTATTGTTATTTGCTAATAGGGATGTCTGATGTTCTTACTGCAAAGCACGAACCGATGGCTACAACATATATGATGATGGGGTCATTGGAAGACATGTTTGGGTAGCTTTCAGAGTGGAAATGTCATGAGGCATTGGTCTAAGTGATGACTATGAAGATGAAGGAAAGGACATCCATTCGAGATCATATCTTGAGGGTAATGATCTACTTCAGTATGGTCGAAACCCATAGTCAGATGACTATGATTATGGGGACTCTTTCGAAGAGTTTTTATAGTTTAAGAGAAATATTATTATGAAAAAGTTGACCTTCACTTTTACATAACTATTCAATGAGTTCACCTCTTAGGAGTCCATGTTAATGGATCTTTGTAAGCCTAGTATAGAGGCAAGTGTTGCCGAATCTTTTAAATATATAAAGAAGAGAAAAAAAAAACACTGGGAAGGCTAAGTGGACAACATCTTGATACATGAAAAGACCTTGATATAGATAACATTACCATGAGATTCAGGACAGAGGATATTGATTCACTAAAAGTAGTGGGAGTTACCAGTTTTCAATTTTCAAATAACAGTTAATTGAATTTAAACAAACGTTGTTTATTCTTATTTTTGTCACACAAATTTGAATTCTGTTTCAAAACTATTACATGGTGGTTTTTCCATTTTCCATTTTTATTTACTAATAATATGTATTATTTCAAAAATGGATTACCAATATGCATGAGAAACTTGAAATATAACATCCATCTATTAAGACCGTTAACACATAAATCACTGCTCAATACTAAGATGTTTAAGGTTGAAAAACCAAAAGGTAAACGGTAAAAGATTTCTCATGATGCACCTATGAGCAGTATCTTAGACTTGGCCATATTAACTTTGACAGGATAAATGGATTAGTTAAAGTGGATCTTTAAGTCAGTTAAAGGATCGCACCTTACAAGTCTATGAGACTTGTATAGAAGCTAAGATGACCAATAGACCATTTATTAGAAAAGAACTGAGAGCCATCTAACCACTCCGTGGTTAGGAATACTTTATCATATATATTGATGATTATTCTAGATATGTGTATATTTACCTAATGCAACTCAAGTCACATACCTTTGAAAGGTTCAAAAAGTATTGTGCTGAGGTTTAAAACCAATAAGGCAAAACCATCAAAATTCTATGATCAAATCATGGAGGAGAATGCTTCGGCAATGAATTCGAAGAATTCTTTATGTGCATGGGATAATATCCCAACTTATAGTGTTAAAGATATGCCCTATACCCAACTTATGGATGAGCTATACGTACATGTATTTGTAATATTTTCATTAATTAATAAAATGGAAATTTTTATTATACGTGTCTTACATAAATCATCAAACACTGTAATAAAGCCCTTGGAGTAATAAAATGATGGCTTGCACGCCCTATGAGAATCATTGCTCTTAAATATTCCTAGTCATAGTTTTGTGAATAATCTGGGCGTTCACAAAGCGGAGAGACTAGCATGATGATATAATCCGCCCTTAAGTGGGGTAGCTGATCTCATAGGTTACTAGTGGAGATCCATCCGCTTGGTGTATCATATAGATGCATGGGTTGCTCGTGTCCATCGAAATGACCGCTGAAAGTTTTCATATGGAGTGTTTATCCCATGTGTCTGTGAGAACTTTCATGTATCGATTATATGACTAGTCCTTAGACTTGAGGTCTTTACAATCTTATGTGTGGATCAAATAACTTTGACATTCTCCTTTCCCGGTTCAAAAGATCCGGTCATAAGGGTATGATTTGGTCATTTGTTGAAACACATGAAGTTTGTAAAGATACAACAGAGAATCGCCACTCTCTCAGATAACATTTTCTTATAAGAGTAGTATTCCAGTTCGCGGGTTGATATGCGTGATCAGTGCTTGAGACTGTGGCCACAGCGGAAGAATCATGTGAGATTCTTGGGTTAGCACGATTCATGACACTATCAACAACATATCTTTGACCATATGGGTAGACACTTTCCGTACCCTAGGTCAATAGGTGGGGATACAATGAGGCGAGGAACCGTATCATATGTAAATCCTATACAGAATGGGTATATATACTTTCCTTCTCATTTGGGGTGGCATGTTGCTAGATGTCAACCTTGGTCATTGAAATCGAACGACCATCTGATCGGAGGATAATTTATGTTCTATTAAATTATCATGATTCATTTCATGTACAACGTGAGGGGATCCCAAAAGGTCACACACAACAAAGTCGAAATCAATGGTTAACAGTGCACAGTACATATTTAACAACATATATAATTGTTGTAGAAATTGTTCATAAATGATTCAATGTGTTTAATTATTGAACAGATCATTTATGAGGTTCCATAGTAGCTTAGGGATTGGTGAATGATGACAAGGGCACTTTGGGAATTGGAATAAATAGATTAAAAAAATTACTATTCACATGAATAGTAATGCGTGAATAGTAAAATTTTTTGGTTATTGTTTTTATTTATTTTGAATTCCAATTCGATCCAAACTCTTATTAGGGTTTTATAATCTCATTAAACAATTAAATTAAGAACTAATGGCTAAGATTAAATTGGATTTTATCCCAAATCGGATGCTTAATTAATTTTGTTGTCTTTGGAGCACTATATAAACCCAAAGAATTCTTCACAAATCTTTGCACCAAACCTTTCATATCTTGGGTTTATATAAGTGAGCAACTCTAAAGTTTAAGAGTGAGCCACTGATTTTGAGGATCCTTAAGTCTAATTGACTAGAGAAACCTTGAGTTAAAAGTTTTGAGGTATTTGCCTAGGCTAGCACCAAAGGCAAAATACCCGCGCACTCAAGGCAGTCTTGCCGTTGAGTTTTTGGCTTTGGTGTGTGCATCTTTGGAGGCCACACACTTGAGTGGCTCTTTGGAATGTGGAAGATCTTGCTGAGTTCGAGAAAAGCTTGTAGATTGGAGGGAGGACTGGAGGAGTCTACGGTTCAAGTAAGTCCTTTTCTTTCTTTATTTTAATTAGAGTTCTTATGATAGTTAGCATGTTTAGGTTTATGTTCTTTGCATGTTTTATGATTTTTATGCTTAAAATATATTGTAACATGCCTAGGCTTGTATAATAATCAAAACAAATAGGTCTTGGGTAAAAGGAAAGCGGCATAATAATTTTATTTTTTCGATGTGCACTCGCGGCCGCTTCCCAACAGTGGTATCAGCGTCCCGTTTTTGTTTTGATTAGTTTTCACTTATTCAAACTCACAATTGGGTGTTTAAATGCTCGTTGGAAAGCTAACACCCTGATCTTAATTTTAGGCACACGTTTTGCATGATTTTGTTAAGATTTGAATTGTGAAATTACATTTAAAGTTCACGCGTTTGCAGAAAAATGTGAATAGTAAATTTATTTGAATAAAATAAAATGTAATATCATAATTAAATATTAATCAAAGTTATTTAATACCTAAAATAATTCCAACATATTAAAACTCATATTCTTGATGATTCTATGAATGATTAGAATTGGCATGATTATTTTAGGGTGCAAGCATCTAGAGACTTTCTAAGAAATAGAGAGTGTATTTCTTATCCCTTAGCTAAGTAATTATTTCGTGATGAACTTAGATATTTATTACCTTTAAGGCTAATAAATATAAATCACTTGTTTATAATAAAAGACATTATAAAAGATACAAGTGGGGTGGGACCAAGGCGTTAATAAAACTTTCCAAACTAAAGTTAATTTAACCAAATGTATTACTAGAGTCAGATAATGATTTGGTGTCTTCCTTCACTCACTACCTTTTTATAGCCAAAAGGAAAAGCTGTGAAGAGATCTATATAATCATTTACTCAAAGCGTACCTTAAAGCATATTTAAAGTATTAGACTAATTTAGAGGATCTATTGTTTATTCCTGTCACCAAGGCGATAAGAGCCTAAGAGGTAAGGGTATTTAAGAGTTCGCTCCACCCTTCCTCTGGGGAATTTCAATGGAGGAATCCATCTGACAGTTATTCATTTAAACTTGCTAAAATCCTCAATAATAATTTAAGTCTAAAATTTGCCTCCCATTATAAAGTATAGACCCAAAAGGCTTAAACCGTATTAGCAGGACTGGGCTGTACCAGACTGACCAATACCAATTTGTCCCTAAATCGTACTATTGACAATGGTTTGGCTTGTCTGAGTCATAAGACGCAGCGACCCTTAGGCGTGGTTTTATAACTTCGTGGCAAAGATTGGGTGTCCACAAAGACTAGCGTAAGCTTTGAAACGTTTGATTGCCCAACCTAATGATCAAGGAATTGTGATTTATATCATAAATTGGTTGGGAACCTACCTAATTATCGTATTTTATAACGACCGGCCCTAGTCGGAGTTATGAAATGATGATAATGGGATCCTTGCCCACAAGAAATCCATCATGTTGGGGTTGATGCGATTTACTTAAAATTTTAAAACAATTGAGTGGGAGCAACTTCATAATATTAAAAGCCCATGTTATTATGAAACATTAATGAAAACATATTCCTAATTTTAACATTTTCTGTTAACAGGTGGGTTAAAATATTTCACAAACATTCAAATGACAAACATAGTATCTATTCGTTCCATCATTGATGAGTATAAGCTCAAAGGGAACAACTACAATGACTGGTTTAGAAACCTTAAAATTATCTTATGACAAGAAAATATTTTCTATATTCTTGAAAGATCATTTCCCCCTGAACCCACAGAAGATGCTGACCAAAATACATTCGATGCTTGGAAGAAACAGGTCGATGATGATGAGCAAATAGTTTCCATAATGCTTGGCTCTATGTCGGACAAACTTCAGAAAGCTCACGAAGATATGAATGCTCAAACCATCATCGTTCACTTGAAAGAGTTGTATGCAACTTCCGTTCATACCGTGAGATTCCAAGTGTCATGTGCCTTATTCCAAACAAGGTATAAGGAAGGATCTGTTAGTGGACATATTCTTAAGATGATTGGCCACATTGAATAATTGGGCAACCTCGGGTTCATCATGGATCATGAGATATGTCAGGATCTAATTCTTCAATCCTTACCAAAAGAATTCTCTAACTTTATTATGCAGTTTCATATGTCTGATAAAGAAGCTACTTTAGCAGAATTGCACAATCTGATAAAGCAAGCAGAGAAGGACTTGAAACCAGAGCTTACAACCTCCGTCATGCTTACGGGTACGGACCTAAAGCCACGAGGACAAAAGAAAAAATAAGGGAAAGGCCAAGGCTCCAGATTACCTAAAGCCAAATGGTAAGGTGGAGAAGAAAAAGGGAAAGGGGAAATGTTTCTTTTGTGGAAAGAAAGGTCATTGGAAGAAAGACTGCAGATCCTTGAACGCCAAGGAAGCAAGGGAAGCCCAAGAGGACAAGAGGCCCAATGCTTCGGGTATGTTGTATATGATTGAACTATATTCTCAAAACTCTAAACCTTCTACTTGGTTGCTTAACACCAATTGTGGGACTCACTTGTGTAATAATGTGTAGGGTTGAGAAACAGTAGGAGACTCCGTCATGGGGAGGTTGACTTACGCATGGGTAATGGAGAAAAACTGGCTGCATTGTGCATGAGGACTTATTCATTAGTTTTTCTGAATGGTTTAGTTTTAGACTTTAGAAGATTGTGTTTATGTATCTTCTCTAGTAAAGAACATTATTTCAATTTCTTCTTTATGTTAAGTTTTATTTAGGTCCCAAGATCAAATCAAGACATGAAATAATGCGTGAACACATCAACGGAGGTAGCGGAATACTCACATCGATCGGTTGAGTCGATTTGGAGACGAATCGAAGCCAAAAAGCCACTGCCAAGGACGCCAATCTGCTGCAGTGAACTGCCTCCAATTTCAGAATTTGAGATAAGAAAACGGAGCTCCAAGCCTCGTCCGATGGATCCCGGCTCATGGGTGAACCTCCCTACCACCTTCGCAAGACTCGTAAGTGTGCTAGCACTTGAATATTTACCATAAAAATCCACTCTTGCTTCCCTTGGCTCACGACATTTGTGGTTCAAAACAGTGAAGAAGAAACCAGTTTTGGCGTGAGGAGAGGAGAGAGTTTGAGAGAGATAAAAGATGTGTGTTAATTAAATGAAATGCATTTAAGTATATCTTATATACTTTGTGTGAAATTCACTATAATTTCACTTGCATTTCACTTCAATTTGCATTTCATTTGCTTTTAAAAAGTCAAACCATTAAAGCAAAACACTATGCACATCAACTATTCACATGTCACTCAAGTCATATCTACTTTATGTCATGTGTCATGTCTTTCAATCAATCAATCACATCAATCAATCACATCACTCAAAGTGACATTTGATTTGATGCTTGATACGACTGATTGATTTGACGCTTGATGTGACTTGCGTCGCCGCACTCGAATTCTAAATACGAATGCGCTCGCAATCACACTCGGGCTCGGGTTCGCTAATTCCAAATTAACGATTTTTCCGTCGCGTCGTAATTAAATGATTACGCCTAGCGAATTCACTATTCACATCGCTAACGAATTAATTCTAAATTAATTCGTTCGCCCGAATTAAAATCTAATTTTAATTTCGCGACGAAATCTAATTCCGTTTAATATATCGAATATATTAATTTACCGATTAATTCCAAATCAATCGTTATCTCTCTCTCTAGACGATATTTTATCCTAGATAAAATATCTCCGTAATTAATCCTAGATTAATTTTCTCTCTCTTCTATATAATCCCAGATTATTCAAGAGTTCGAGTTGTGCGTCATCGGTGGATTATCGGGAAGCGACCCATGAGATCTCCGGATAAGTTGGCTATAAATACGGTCGTCGGTGTATCCGAATCACGTACGTACCAAGTACTACGTTCTACCGATTTACGAGACAAGGTCAACTCCTAGCAAAGCACCAAGTCATCCCAATTCTCCGGACATATCCTTTTAAGAATATTTAGATCTATATCAAGCATAGTATACTAATGTATTGTGCGTATCGGCCCAGTATCGGATAGTCACGTGCTAGGGCTGGGGCTGGATAAGTGTCTACCCCGTCCGAAACACATATCGGATGTCTGATAACTAGTCTCTATAATCGGATATTCATGACCTGGTCATAATATCACGATTGGATGCGCATCACTTAAGAGCACTAATACCGTATCCTGCGTGACATCATCTCCACTATGACTGGAGTGATACTTCCGTCTCGACATCACACCCAATACTCTACGACTCTCTGATAAACCCAGAAGTGGTGTACACAGAACCGGTCAAAGCCCCCAACCCCCAAAACCAAAGTTTATCGATTATCGTAAGTATTAGCGATGCAAGTCTCAGGTTAAGACTATACACACCTACCTTGATTTCGGCCTCCCATAGACACCTAGTCATAATACCAATGGGATTCCGAGGGGTCTATCCAGAGCGAAGCTGTTTCCCGTACCATCGGTGAAACACGACCTCCTATCACACTTGCATAAGTCTCCAACACTTATATATATGAGAACTATATCGTTGTGCCCTCACAACGCACACAAGTGCAATACTAGCCTATTCCGCATTATCGATGTCCAGTCTCGATAATACTACGGCTAGGGATATTTAATGATTAATCCTTCGTGAACTGATACTGTCTCGTATCATCTCAATCCAGGAACTAATCATAGGGACCTCTCTTCATTTATATATCTATGGTGATCTAATCACAAATGATGAGAGTGTAATATCCTTATTACATAGTTAATTTGCTACAACGACACAATGATCTGTGCAAATAGTGACGCTATGGGTCATATTATCCAACACTTTATGTAATAAAGGCTTTTCATGCCTAATAAGTTGTAATGAATGTTCTATCTATTTCAATGAAATAAAATATGAAGATGGTATTTTGAATAATGGTATATATGTCTTACAAACTAACAAAGAATGTTCAACCTCTAATATATACAACGTTAACTCGAATAATCTCAATGAATCACTTCTATGGCACAGTCGCTTAGGTCATATCAATGAAACAAGATTAACTAAACTACATAAGGATGGGTATTTCAGACCCATAAAATATGAACCTTATGGAACTTGTGAGTCTTATTTACTTGGTAAAATGACCAAATTACCCTTTAAAGGTAAATGACAGCGTGTAGCGGAGACATTAACTGATGTATGCAGACTAATTCCAGTCACCGCTAGAGGTGGATTCTTCTACTTCATTACCTTTATCGATGATCACTCAAGAAATATGTATGTGTACCTTATACGGTACAAATCTGAAGCCTTTGAGAAATTCAAAGACTTCAAAGCTGAAGTAGAAAACCAGCTTAATAAAAGTATTAAGTCACTAAGGTCTGACCGAGGTGGTGAATACTTAAGCAATGAATTTCAAGATTACTTAGAGAAAATTGCATTGTTCCCAGTGGACTCTTCCGGGAACTCCACAGCATAATGGGGTCTCCGAAAGGAGAAATCAAACATTATTAGATATGGTCCGATCAATGATGCCAGACACGGATCTACCTCTTTCATTTTGGGGTCTTGCTTTAGAAACTGCAACACTACTACTAAACCATGTTCCTTCCAAAACTGTTAGTAAAAAACCATATGAGTTATGGTCTGGGAAACGTCATAGTCTTAGTTATCTAAGAGTTTGGGGATGTGACGCATATGTCAAGCTCATACAAACTAACAAATTGGATGATAGGGCAGTTAAATTTAAGTTTGTAGGATATGCCTTGAACTCAAGAGTATACGTGTTCTACGTCCCAAATGAACAAAGAACATTTGTCTCACGAAATGCTAGATTTCTAGAGAATGAATTCCTTCTCAAGAAATATAGTGGGAGTAGACGTTACTTCGATGAGGTATGAGTAGAACAAACTAACATAGAACTAAATCCCAGGCCCCTCAAAAGAGCAGCAATGGAACAACCACAAGGTTATGAACTCAGAAGGTTTGGTAGAGAAAGACATGAGCCTGAAAGATATGGTTTCCATATTGATGAGGAACATGATCATGTCATTGATAATGATGATCCCACCAGTTATGACGAAGCAATGTGTGATATTGATTCAGTCAAGTGGCTTGAGGCCATGAAATCTGAAATAGACTTTATGTATCAGAATCAAGTCTAGGACTTGGTAGACGCACTTGAAGGGATAAAACCCATATGCTGCAAGTGGATTTACAAGCGTAAAACTGATGTAGAAGGCAACTTCCAAACCTATAAGGCTAGGTTGGTGGCGAAAGGTTATAGACAAATACAAGGAATTGACTTTGAGGAATCCTTCTCACCTGTTGCAATGATAAAGTCCATTCGAATTTTACTGGCACTAGCTACACACTTTGATTATGAGATTTGGCAGATGGATGTCAAAACAGCTTTCCATAATAGGAACCTCGCAGAGGAAGTCTATATGACACAAACTGAGGGGTTTGCATCTAATGATGATCATAATAAAGTATGCAAGCTTAAACGATCCATTTATGGACTCAAGCAAGCCTCCAGAAGTTGGAATATACGATATGATGGACAATCAAAGAATTTGACTTCATCAAAAATCTAGACGAGCCTTGTGTTTACAGGAAAAGTAGTGGGGGTGCTGTTTTATTTCTTGTATTAAATGTCGATGATATATTAATCATCGGGAATGATATTCCCATGATGCAAGCCACCAAGTAATGGTTATCTCAGAATTTCTCCATGAATGATTTGGGAGAAGCAGCCTACATCCTCGGCATTAAGATCTACCGTGATAGATCTAAGAGTTTGTTAGGATTTTTTTAATCTACGTACATAGATAAAATTTTGAATGGCGGTGCTGTCAGTTGGAAAAGCTCAAAGCAGTCAACTACAGCAGACTCCACCATTGAAGCCGAGTATACTGCACATCTGAGGTAGCTAAAGAAGTAGTCTGGATAAAAAAGTTCGTCACGGAACTGGAAGTGCTTCCCACGATAAAGAATGGCATCACGATGTACTGTGACAACATGGTGCCATTGCTCAATCAAAGGAACCAAGGTCCCACCAGAAATCCAAGCATGCACTCAGGCGATTTCATCTCATCAGGAAGATTATTGAGAGAAAAGAAGTTATTATACAGAAAATACCCATAGAAGATAATCTTGCAGATTCTCTGACTAAAGGGCTGACTCAACAAAAGCATGATAGGCACACCCGAGATTATGCTGTCCAGATTCATACTAGTTGGCTATAGTGCAAGTGGGAGATTATTAGGGATATGCCTTATACCCAACTTGTGGATGGGCTATATGAACATATATTTGTAATATTTTCATTAATTAATAAAATGGCAATCTTTATTATACGTGTCTTACATAAATCATCAAACACTGTAATAAAGCCCTTGGAAAAATAAGATGATGGCTTCCATGCCCTATGAAAATCATTGCTCTTAAATATTCCTAGTCATAGTTTTGTAAATAATCTGGGCGTTCACAAAGCGGATTCTTAATTAATTTTATTGTCTTTGGAGAACTATATAAACCCAAAGAATTCTTCACAAATCTTTGCACCAAACCTTTCATATCTTGGGTTTATATAAGTGAGCAACTCTAATGTTTAAGAGTAAACCACTGATTTTGAGGATCCTTAAGTCTAATTGACTAGAGGAACCTCGAGTTAAAAGTTTTGAGGTTTTTGCCTAGGCTATCACCAAAGGCAAAATACATGTGCACTCAAGGAGTAGTCTTGCCGTTGCGTTTTTGGCTTTGGTGTGTGCATCTTTGGAGGCCACACACTTGGGTGGCTCTTTGGAACATGGAAGAGCTTGCTGAGTTCGAGAAAAGCTTGCAGATTGGAGGGAGGAATGGAGGAGTCTACGGTTCAAGTAAGTCATTTTCTTTCTTTATTTTAATTAGAGTTCTTATGATAGTTAGCATGTTTAGGTTTATGTTCTTTGCATCTTTTATGAGTTTTATTATTAGAATATATAGTAACATGCCTAGGCTTGTAGAATAATCAAAATAAATTGGTCTTGGGCAAAGGGAAAGTGGCATAATAATTTTATTTTTCCACTGCGCACTCGTGGTCGCTTCCCAACACTTAGCACTTCGAACACCTCTGCAGAATGGTGTTGATAGGAGAAATCAAACCCTCCTACACATCATCAGATCAATGTTTTGGGATAATACCTTGTTCATTATAGGAATATTCAGATAGCAATGTATATCTTTAATATAGTTCCATCTAAGTCTATTCTTAAGACACCTTTAGAGTTCTGAAGTGGTCGCAAAGCTAGGTTTCAAAATTCCGCTAATGGGGGTTTCCAACATATATATTGAAGAACAAGGCTATAAAGTTGGATCTGCATTTAAGCTATGTCTGTCTGTGGGCTATCCTCAAGAGATTAGGTTGGATTCTTCTACAGTTCAAAATATTTATGTCGACGAACATTATGTTTCTTGAGAAGGACTATATGAGAGAATTCAAGCCTTGCAGTATAATGGTACTTGAAGAGTTACTTTTTTGTTTTACCAGTAAACCATCAATAATAGTGTTGATAATAACGTAGCACCTTCAACATCTGATCATCAGATATAATTATATCATGACAGTCTACCATCTAGACAAAATAGGAGGGTTGTATGAGAACTTGATTGCTATATAGAGATTAGAGAGGCATGAGTTTCTGCCTTCAATGGTGGTGTAGATGATTCATTAAGCTATTTAGTATAATGGATGATCCTAATAAAAAATAATGGTTCAAAGCCATGAATCTCAAGATGAAGTCTGTATACTCCAACTCAGTCTAAAATCTTGTAGACTAACCTAATGGGGTAAAACTATAACAAGAGGGAGAGAGGAGTAGATGGGAAGGTATAGACCTTCAAAACTAGGTTAGTGGCCAAGAGTTTTACCCAGAAAGAGGAAGTCAACTATAAGAGAATTTATTGCCAGTAGCCATGCTTAAAACTATTAACACTCTTCTATCCATTCCAACATATTAAGAATATAAGATATAACATATGGACGTCAAGAAAATATTCTTGAATGGTAGTCTTGATGAAAGCATCTATGTGGTGCAACTAGAGAGATTTGTCACCCAAGGTCAATAGCAAAATATTTGCAAGCTGCAAATGTGTATTTATAGACTGAAGCAAGCATCTTGATCTTGAAATATAAGATTTTATATGATGATCAAGTCTTATCACTTTTAGTAGAACGTTGATGAACATTATGTATACAAGTGTTTCATTGACAAGAATGTGGTTTTTCTCGTACGTACATCAACTTATTGAGAATAATTTAAAAGTATTATCGGGCGTAAAATTCTAGCTCGCTGACCAATTCCAAATGAAATTGGAAAATGTGAGTTATATACTCGGGATCCAGATTATTCAGGATCACAAAAGATGGCTGTTAGTTATGTCTCAGATATCCTATATCTATAAGATTAGTGTGTGATTTGGGATGTAAAATTCCAAAAAAAAAAAG
Organism: Zanthoxylum bungeanum; assembly: GCA_019454045.1. Classification (NCBI taxonomy): domain Eukaryota; kingdom Viridiplantae; phylum Streptophyta; class Magnoliopsida; order Sapindales; family Rutaceae; genus Zanthoxylum; species Zanthoxylum bungeanum. The sequence continues at coordinate 130,930 of SKCR01026280.1, read as the reverse complement.
AATTTTCCCTTTTGATATAGAATTCATTTGTCAAAAGAACAGTCTCCTAAGACACCTCAAGTAATTAAGGAAATGAGATGTATTTTATATGCCTCAGTACTTGGTAGTCTCTTGTATGTTATGATATTCACGAGATTGGACATCTGTTTTACAGTGGGAGTAGTCAATATGTTCCACTATAACCCAAGATTAGATCATTGAGTAGTTATGAAACACGTTCCCAAGTATCTTAAGAGAACGAGAAACTATATACTTGTATAATCTGGTGAAGATATGATCCTCAAAGGATGTTTCTAGACGGATGTAAATTCTAAGAAATCTATTGGGGTGGTTGTGGAACCCCTAGAGTGGGATCAGTGCCCGCGCAGTGAAAGTGATTTAACTTATAGATATCAAGCATGAGTATATTTTTAAATAATTTAATTAAACATTATATTCCATTACGAGTGTATAGGAAAAACTGAGGCTGAATCGGAGTCCAAAAACTCAAGAACGGGAAAAAAATTTCTGCGCGCGTTGATCATTTTTTTTCCAAATTCTTATGAGGATTCCTCCAGCTCTCTGGAATTCCAGAGAGCTTAACGAAATAGAGTTTTTTACCCTAATTCCTTCCAACCTTCCCTAAACACTTTCAAACCCCCAAATTAATTTTTAACATCAAAATCAATATCAACACATATTAAAGAATAAAATCATTTTTTTTAAAATATCAAATATTTTCTTACAAAAATATAAATTATTCTTAATACGCACATGTGTAAATTTTGAATCTAAAATACGAATCAAATTAGAATTCCACAAATGAAGTGACTAATGAACAATTCTAGGTCATTCAAAGTTGGTCATATGATTCTAAAATGGTAGCCATAGCTCCAAGCTATCATCTAGAGTTCCAAACTCTAATTTTACGTTCCATGTCCAACATGAACATTTTGACCCAATCACAAGCATATTGTGTTTATACTTCGAAAGCACCCATACACAATTCATTAGCCTAATTTCAACATCAAATTATATTATTATATATCCAATACATAATACATCATTATATGCTTCATTAATTAAAGCAACTCACTAATGAAAACATAACTTTAGAGAAATCAATCTCACATAGTAAGCTTGATTCCAAGATCCAATCTTTTTCTCCTTATTGAAATGTTGTAGAGAACTTTCAAAGATAGCAAGATTGACTCCAAGATCAAGCATTGATTCCAATGCTAGCCAGCTTGATTACAAGATCCAATCTTGATTTCTCAGTGTTGAAATGTTGTAGAGAACTTGCAAAGCTTCTCTAAATATTTCTTTTACTTAGACTAATATTTTTAAATCTTACTTGTTTTAGCTTTTACAAGCTTAACTTTATTAAGCTCAAGCTTATTTAAAAACTTGTTGATGCTTGCCTTTTATAACAAAACTTATACAATTTTTAATTAATAAAAGACTTAATCAAATTTTAGGTGGGCTTAATCCAATTTGTCTAAATATGTATAATTAGGTGTGACTAATCTCCTTTGCCTACCACTTTGATTTAATCCAATTAAATCAAGACAAAGTTTAATTAATGGATTAGTTAAATGTCTACCACTTTGATTTAATCCAATTAAATCATTCCAAATACACATATTATTATATATTATAATTACCCAAATATCCTCCAATGGTAGAGATATTTATAAAATTACAAGAAAGTCCTTGTGTAATTTTGGATTAATCCAATTATTCCAATTGGGTCAAAGTAAATAATTAATGTTATCCAATAACACTTAATTATTTTAGTTGATAATTATAATATCAAATATTATTTATTATAAAAAATTATTGGCTACGCAAGTGCTCAATAAGTATACTTCATAATATGGGACTCTCTAAGCTCAAACACGTTCATTATATAAGCGTAGCCTATATGTACGCAAGTGCTCAATAAGTATACTTCATAATAAAGGTTGTTACTCCCCAGAATTCTACGGAAAATTTCTATTGAAAGAATATCTATGAAAGCCAAGCTTTCAACAATAGCTTTATGGGAATTTCACTGTCAGTGCGCTCTCCCACTAACCTTCTTATATACACAAGAATTATTTCGTTTTGAGTCAAATCATAAACCATTATGATTATTTCAAAACGACAGTTCCAAGAACCTTATGCTTGTTTCAATCTAAACATGGATCGAATAACCCGCAAACCTTGTTTGTCGGTTATACAAAATCGTCAGAATGTTATAAACATTCTCCAAAAGGTTTCCTTTTCAGGAAAACGATTTTGATTTGTAACTGACACATTTCATAAATGAAATATACAGTTATCATCAAGCATCTTCAAAATGGATTTACCATGGCAACAGGTAAAAGGTCAAACCGTTATTAACACAATGTTGATAACGATACCTTTCCGTCAAAAGCCCAGCTTTGTACTTTGGTAGGTTGCCTTCCATGTATGTCTTCCCTGAAGACGTTTAATGTACCAATAGGCACAATGCCTTATGGTACAACAACTAGTATCCAAAATAGTTGTTATTCATGGAATCCATTTCGGATTCATGGCACTTTGCCATAACAGGGAGTCGATACCTCGTATCACTTCCTCAAAACGTAGTCGGATGGTACACCTCCATAAGATTGACATCTTTATGAGGTGAGATCAGAAACCCATACCCTAGGTTGTTTTCGGACTTTATCCGATCTACTAGTTTCTTGTGTATTTGAAGATTAATGGTATAGATTCATCATAGATGAACTATTTGTGTTCCATTAAGGACTTCGTGCCTTGAACAGTGTTACTCCGATTTTCATCGAGTATCACTATCCTCCCACTGACCACTGCATATCGGTATTCCTCTCAGGAAAACCGCATGGTGAGCAACAATTACATTGTTCTCATGTGGGATTTATAAGTATTATACTTAAGGTTTCCCTTAGGATAACCTATATTGGCACTTATCCAATTTGGGTCTTATAGTTTGGTATCATCCAAACGTTATGCCTGGCATACCCAAATTATCAGGAATGAGAAACCTCGTTTCTTCCCTGCTCATATCCTATATGACATCTGTCAAACAGATTTATATGGAACCTTATTCTAAATAAGTTTTGCACTGTTAATACATATCATATTGAAGGAAACAGTAGCTCAGAGCGACTCGTGATAAACCTTATCATGTCCAACAAGATTCAGTTTTAGTTCGGACACACCGTCCAACTGACGTGTCTCGGGAGGAGTCCTCATCTGAAAGAATGCCGTACTCTTTCATGTACATATGAAACTTACTGCTTAAGTATTTTCCATTACGGTCTTACCGTGGCGGAATAATACTATAGCCGATCTGTTAATTTATTTCGTGTCGAAACTTCAAAAGTTTCCGATCTGTGTTCTTTAAAAGAAACACATAACCACAACGTGATGCCACATCCGTTAAGGTCACGAAATATTCATGTTCACATCTAGCCTAGCTAGATATGGGCCCACTAACTTCACCATGAATAAGGCTAACAGATCGGTGGCCCTTTTACTATTACCAAGTAAATAGTATTTTAGGTATTTAACCTAATAAACTAGATTCGTAGACCTTATTTGAATAGTCAAATCAGTCCTAGTACCCACTCTTCAAAAGTGTGGATATACGAGTCTTGTTTAATTGTGTTCTAGACAACAATGCCACAAATAAGTCTCTATTGATCAAATCAATTTGAGCTATTTATTTGTCATTTTTATATGTTTGAGATTTTATTATATTCAAAATATAAATTATGTTATTTACATCTAATGTATTTATCTCAGTATCATCTTTATATAATGAAACACTTTAGTGTTCTAGAATATAAAGGTTTTACCCGCAACGGATTAAACACTGATATAGAGATAATGTCTCTAGTCAAACTAGTTACATCATAACATTTCCTAATTTAAGTACATACCCAAAGGGTAGTTCCTAAACTTAGGTATCTATGGTCGAAACAGCGACTTTCGTCCCGTTTCCGATTTGCAGAGAAATCTCGGCTTGAAGTCAGTATCCAGCTCATAGCTGATTCTGAACATCAATACATATTTTATGTACCACACTAAGTATTTAAAATCCAATTTCAATACTAGTAGTGAACATAACTTTGACAAATATTTTTAAAGTTAGAGCCTCGCCCTTTCTTTAATTCCTTCGTGTCTTCCATATCCAAATGGTAGTCACTTTGGGATATGTCAATTATCTTTTCAATATTTCACAAACCTTTGGCCAAGCCTTGGGTTTCGGAATATCGAAACGATATGCACCTTGTGCAACATGCCCAATTGCAAACTTTGACTTTTCTCCACTAGAATAGTCAATTAATTCTCCAAGAATTATTAATTGCAACTTTAATACTTTTAAATCTAAAGATAGATTTATTATAAGTATATTAATTAAGCACTAGAGTCATCATCACATAAATCTTCCAAAGATTTTATGCTCTACTATTTTCTTAATTATGGGATTAGTCATAATAAGTTATTTTATCAAATAAATTAACCTATTATTAATTCCCAATTGAAAATTAAATCATTTAAAACATTTAATCCAAGGATTATATATTTTAAATATCCAACTTTTTCAATTCTTTCTTGATTTCAATAGTCCAATTTATTTAATCAATTTAATAAGGTACTATTTATTATAATGATTACAATAATCCAATTATTTAATCAACTATAATTTTAATATTGATTACTATAATCCAATTATAAAATCAACTATCATTTTAATTCAATTATATTGATTACTATAATTTAATTATAAAATCAACTATATATTGAATGAGTTTGTATATAGTCCAACTATATAATCAATTTAAAACAACGTAAAATATTGACCAATGATATTTGTTTGAGCGTGTATGGCGAGTAATTGAACGAATGTTGCAAATTCAATACTTGCCTCCCACTATTTTTCGTCGAGCCTCTAACCCTCTGTGGAGTACTCGGGAAACCGTGTTTCCTAGTGGGCTAGGATCCTGTTAAATAACATACAACCTTGACTTTGGCCAACAAGCTGTATGCTACTTAACCAGGTAGATCTCACAGATCAATTAGATCCAATCCAATTCCCAGATCCGGTTAGGTGGACATCCAAGTCCTAAACATATTATTTATGCCAATGTATCTAATACATTTTCTAACCTTATCCTCCGAATCATCTAGGCCTTGGCTTTGGCACAACAAACCTAATGACTCCAGTTAAGCGGGACCCATTGACAAGGAAAGTTTCGTAATCAATGTCGTTGGACAAGAAGTGATCTTGACTTTGGCCAACAAATCACAACTTGGACAAGACACCGATGTGGAACAAAACCCTCATGATTCAAATACATCCATTGACAAGGTCTTGACTTTGGCCAACAAAACAATGCCAATTGGATCTTGAACAAGAATCATTCAATGGAAGGATAATCGCTTAATATAAAACGAGGGTTTTTCGCGTGCAAATTGGCTACCAATTTAATTATCTTTGTTAGGTCTCATCACCATACACCCTTAAACATGCATTCTAAATACATAATAAAGCGAGTATGAAATAAAATAATAATGATATGCGGATGGATACTTTGTTGAGTTTCTATTAGGTCCCAAGATCAAATCAAAGCATGGAATCATGTGTGAACACATCAACGGAGGTAGCGGAATACTCACATCGATCGGTTGAGTCGATTGGAAGACGATTCAAGCCAAGAAACCCACTGTTTTGGGCGCACATGAACTGCAGTCCACTGTCCACGTTTTTCAGTTTTGAGCTGAGAAAACGGAGCTCCAAGCCTCGTCCGACGGATCCCGGCTCATGGGTGAACCTCCCTACCACCTTCGCAAGACTCGTAAGTGTGCTAGCACTTGGATTTTCACCATGAAAACCCACCCTTGCTTCCCTTGAACTCACGGCATTGGCTTCCAAAACAGAAACTTTTAGCCCTTGGGCGTGAGATGAAGGAGAGAAATGAGAGAGAAAGAAATGTGTTGACTTAATGCAAAAGTTGTAAAAGCTTTTGATTATATATATTTTCCAAAATAATAATCAATTACCATTTAATTTAATCCAATAAATTAAATGAATTTTGGAGCCAAAAACAAAAGTTTTCCCTCCACTAGCTTTCACTATTCACATCAACTATTCACATGTCAACTTTATGTCATGTGTCAAGTCTATTCAATCAATCAATCACTCACATCAATCAATCAAATGTCACATCACTCAAAGTGACGCTTGATTTGACGCTTGATGTGATGAATGACTTGACGTTAGATTTGACGCTTGATGTGACTTGCGTCGCCGCACTCGAATTCGAAATACGAATGCGCTCGCAATCACACTCGGGCTCGGGTTCGCTAATTCCAAATTAACGATATTTCCGTCGAGTCGTAATTAAATGATTACGCCTAGCGAATTCACTATTCACATCGCTAACGAATTAATTCTAAATTAATTCGTTCGCCCGAATTAAAATCTAATTTTAATTCCGCGTCGAAATCTAATTTCGTTTAATATATCGAATATATTAATTTACCGATTAATTCCAAATTAATCATTATCTCTCTCTAGAGGATATTTTATCCTAGATAAAATATATCCGTAATTAATCCTAGATTATTTTCTCTCTCTCCTCTATATAATCCCAGATTATTCAAGAGTGCGAGTTGTGCGTCATCGGTGGATTATCGGGAAGCGACCCATGAGATCTCCGGATATTTGACAGTAAATACGGTCGTCGGTGTATCCGAATCACGTACGTACCAAGTACTACGTTCTACCGATTTACGAGAGAAGGTCTACTCCTAGCAAAGTACCAAGTCTCCCAATTCTCCGGACATATCCTTTCAAGAATATTTAGATCTATATCAAGCGTAGTATACAATCGTATTGTGCATATCGGCCCAGTATCGGATAGTCACGTGTTAGGGCTGGGGCTGGATAAGTGTCTGCCCCGTCCGAAACACATATCGGATGTCTGGTAACTAGTCTCTATAATCGGATATTCATGACCTGGTCATAATATCACGATTGGATGCGCATCACTTAAGAGCACTAATACCGTATCCTGCGTGACATCATCTCCATTATGACTGGAGTGATACTTCCGTCTTCGACATCACATCCAATACTCTACGACTCTCTGATAAACCCAGAAGTGGTAGAACAGAACCTGGTCAGGGTCCCCAACCACCAAAACCAAAGTTTATCGATTATCGTAAGTATTAGCGATGCAAGTCTCAGGTTAAGACTATACACACCTACCTTGACTTCGGCCTCCCATAGACACATAGTCATAATACCAATGGGATTCCGAGGGGTCTATCCAGAGCGAAGCTGTTTCCCGTACCATCGGTGAAACACGACCTCCTATCGCACTTGTATAAGTCTCCAACACTTATATATATGAGAACTATGCCGTTGTGCCCTCACAACGCGCACAAGTGCAATACTAGCCTATTCCGCATTATCGATGTCCAGTCTCGATAATACTACGGCTAGGGATATTTAATGATTAATCCTTCGTGGACTGATACTGTCTCATATCATCTCAATCCAGGAACTAATCATAGGGACCTCTCTTCATTTATGTATCTATGGTGATCTAATCACAAATGATGAGAGTGCAATTTCCTTATTACATAGTTAATTTGCTACAACAACACAGTGTTCTGTGCAAATAGTGACGCTATGGGTCATATTATCCAACATACTTTACACATTGATCCTAGATCAAATCTCTCCCTTTCTCACTCAAGCTAGCACTTGTACTACTTCTACCCGTTACAATACACTTCTAAAGAAACCTCATATACATAGAGGGGAATAGGTGAGAAGAGAATACAAAGAGAACGAAGGTGATAAGGCTGGACACGCAGGTCCAATTTAATAAATCGAATTTATTACAACAATTTCTAAAATTGCCCACCCATCTAATATCCATCCGATATACATTATTCATTCAACACAACCATGTATTCACACACATAAGCATGCTATCAATCAATCTAATCAATTAATTAATCTGATAATTAAGTGATCATCCAATGTTCAAACAACGATTTGATTTTGATCGAGTCAAACTCATTTTGCGAATATGTACTTAAAGTACGAATTCATGAATTAAATTAAACTACATCATTAAATCTAATTTAACATGCATTTAATACTAATTCACTATTCAATTCCAAATTAAATATTACACTTTTATTTAATAAACCTTTTACGATTTAAATTCCAAATCTAATCGTAACGTGTCTCAAAGACCGATTAACGTCCAACGTCAATTCAATTAAAGTCCAATGGGCTTTTGATTGATTTCTTAAGGCGTGGACTTTTGGTCAACTCGGGTCAAACCGATAACCAAAGTCCAATCCGGGATTTACCCCATAAGCCCATAAATCAATCTTGGCCCATTAGGCCCAATTGAACTTTAAAGGTTCATTAAGTCGCATTTGGGCTTTATGGTTAAGGTTTTGGGCCCAATTGGATCCAATCCACTTGGCCTAAACCAAACTTGATAAATCAAGCCCAATAGGCCCAAATACAACATTAAGTCCAATTTCCAAAATTAGGCCCAAATAATTAAATTCAAAAAATCCAATTTTCCCAATTTAATTACCAAAGTGCATTACATGATTAATAACCTAAATCAACATTTCTAAAACACCAAATTAGTCCAATTAATCATGCTCATTTCATTATTATATGTCCAACACACAAATTGAAAAGTCAAACCCATTTACATGCTTAAAGGTCTCGGCCAAAAGAGGGATTTTGTGTCCGATTCGGTTTCAATCCAATCGAACCCACAATCGACATTAAATCAACATCCCAAATGATTTCATACACATCCAATGTCATAAAATCAAAAAATACCAAGACATTAGGGGCAATGTAGATTCGGCCAACATAGAATTTGGGGATTTTTGTCCAATTCGAAATCCAATCCAATTCGATTCAAATTAACATCAACCTAATTGATTCCAACTCATCAATGAATCAAAAAACAAAAATTCCAAGAACCCAAAATTGCTTCAACATTCGGCCAACACTAAAAAATTGGGGATTTTTTATCCAATCATTATTTCATGAAATTGATCCAATCAAACTTCAATTAAACATCATTTAAACATGCTCAATCAAACAATTTAACCAAATCATGCTCAAAATCAATTTACCCAAATTTTAAGCCCTAAAATTTCATGCTTGCAACATTAGCTCATGATGACATTGTTAAGTTTTATCTAGGTCCCAAGATCAAATCAAGACATGAAATAATGCGTGAACACATCAACGGAGGTAGCGGAATACTCACATCGATCGGTTGAGTCGATTTGGAGACGAATCAAAGCCAAAAAGCCACTGCCAAGGACGCCAATCTGCTGCAGTGAATTGCCTCCAATTTCAGAATTTGAGATGAGAAAACGGAGCTCCAAGCCTCGTCCGATGGATCCCGGCTCATGGGTGAACCTCCCTACCACCTTCGCAAGACTCGTAAGTGTGCTAGCACTTGAATTTTTACCATAAAAATCCACTCTTGCTTCCCTTGGCTCACGACATTTGTGGTTCAAAACAGTGAAGAAGAAACCAGTTTTGGCGTGAGGAGAGGAGAGAGTTTGAGAGAGATAAAAGATGTGTGTTAATTAAATGAAATGCATTTAAGTATATCTTATATACTTTGTGTGAAATTCACTATAATTTCACTTGCATTTCACTTCAATTTGCATTTCATTTGCTTTTAAAAATTCAAACCATTAAAGCAAAACACTATGCACATCAACTATTCACATGTCACTCAAGTCATATCTACTTTATGTCATGTGTCATGTCTTTCAATCAATCAATCACATCAATCAATCACATCACTCAAAGTGACATTTGATTTGATGCTTGATGCTACTGATTGATTTGACGCTTGATGTGACTTGCGTCGCCGCACTCGAATTCTAAATACGAATGCGCTCGCAATCATACTCGGGCTCGGGTTCGCTAATTCCAAATTAACGATTTTTCCATCGCGTCGTAATTAAATGATTACGCCTAGCGAATTCACTATTCACGTCTCTAATGAATTAATTCTAAATTAATTCGTTCGCCCGAATTAAAATCTAAATTTAATTCCGCGTCGAAATCTAATTTCGTTTAATATATCGGATATATTAATTTACCGATTAATTCCAAATCAATCGTTATCTCTCTCTCTAGACGATATTTTATCATAGATAAAATATCTCCGTAATTAATCCTAGATTAATTTTCTCTCTCTTCTATATAATCCCAGATTATTCAAGAGTGCGAGTTGTGCGTCATCGGTGGATTATCAGGAAGCGACCCATGAGATCTCCGGATAAGTTGGCTATAAATACGGTCGTCGGTGTATCCGAATCACGTACGTACCAAGTACTACGTTCTACCGATTTACGAGACAAGGTCAACTCCTAGCAAAGCAGCAAGTCATCCCAATTCTCCGGACATATCCTTTTAAGTATATTTAGATCTATATCAAGCGTAGTAAACTAATGTATTGTGCGTATCGGCCCAGTATCGGATAGTCATGTGCTAGGGCTGGGGCTGGATAAGTGTCTACCCCGTCCGAAACACATATCGGATGTCTGGTAACTAGTCTCTATAATCGGATATTCATGACCTGGTCATAATATCACGATTGGATGCGCATCACTTAAGAGCACTAATACCGTATCCTGCGTGACATCATCTCCACTATGACTGGAGTGATACTTCCGTCTCGACATCACACCCAATACTCTACGACTCTCTGATAAACCCAGAAGTGGTGTACACAGAACCGGTCAAAGCCCCCAACCACCAAAACCAAAGTTTATCGATTATCGTAAGTATTAGCGATGCAAGTCTTAGGTTAAGACTATACACACCTACCTTGATTTCGGCCTCCCATAGACACCTAGTCATAATACCAATGGGATTCCGAGGGGTCTATCCAGAGCGAAGCTGTTTCCCGTACCATCGGTGAAACACGACCTCCTATCACACTTGCATAAGTCTCCAACACTTATATATATGAGAACTATGTCGTTGTGCCCTCACAACGCACACAAGTGCAATACTAGCCTATTCCGCATTATCGATGTCCAGTCTCGATAATACTACGGCTAGGGATATTTAATGATTAATCCTTCGTGGACTGATACTGTCTCATATCATCTCAATCCAGGAACTAATCATAGGGACCTCTCTTCATTTATATATCTATGGTGATCTAATCACAAATGATGAGAGTGCAATATCCTTATTACATAGTTAATTTGCTACAACAACACAATGATCTGTGCAAATAGTGACGCTATGGGTCATATTATCCAACACTTTATGTAATAAAGGCTTTTCATGCCTAATAAGTTGTAATGAATGTTCTATCTATTTCAATGAAATAAAATATGAAGATGGTATTTTGAATAATGGTATATATGTCTTACAAACTAACAAAGAATGTTCAACCTCTAATATATACAACGTTAACTCGAATAATCTCAATGAATCACTTCTATGGCACAGTCGCTTAGGTCATATCAATGAAACAAGATTAACTAAACTACATAAGGATGGGTATTTCAGACCCATAAAATATGAACCTTATGGAACTTGTGAGTCTTATTTACTTGGTAAAATGACCAAATTACCCTTTAAAGGTAAATGACAGCGTGTAGCGGAGACATTAACTGATGTATGCAGACTAATTCCAGTCACCACTAGAGGTGGATTCTTCTACTTCATTACCTTATCGATGATCACTCAAGAAATATGTATGTGTACCTTATACGGTACAAATCTGAAGCCTTTGAGAAATTCAAAGACTTCAAAGCTGAAGTAGAAAACCAGCTTAATAAAAGTATTAAGTCACTAAGGTCTGACCGAGGTGGTGAATACTTAAGCAATGAATTTCAAGATTACTTAAGAGAAAATTGCATTGTTTCCCAGTGGACTCTTCCGGGAACTCCACAGCATAATGGGGTCTCCGAAAGGAGAAATCAAACATTATTAGATATGGTCCGATCAATGATGCCAGACACGGATCTACCTCTTTCATTTTGGGGTCTTGCTTTAGAAACTGCAACACTACTACTAAACCATGTTCCTTCCAAAACTGTTAGTCAAAAACCATATGAGTTATGGTCTGGGAAACGTCCTAGTCTTAGTTATCTAAGAGTTTAGGGATGTGACGCATATGTCAAGCTCATACAAACTAACAAATTGGATGATAGGGCAGTTATATGTAAGTTTGTAGGATATGCATTGAACTCAAGAGTATACGTGTTCTACGTCCCAAATGAACAAAGAACATTTGTCTCACGAAATGCTAGATTTCTAGAGAATGAATTCCTTCTCAAGAAATATATTGGGAGTAGACGTGACTTCGATGAGGTATGAGAAGAACAAACTAACATAGAACTAAATCCCAGGCCCCTCAAAAGAGCAGCAATGGAACAACCACAAGGTTATGAACTCAGAAGGTTTGGTAGAGAAAGACATGAGCCTGAAAGATATGGTTTCCATATTGATGAGGAACATGATCATGTCATTGATAATGATGATCCCACCAGTTATGACGAAGCAATGTGTGATATTGATTCAGTCAAGTGGCTTGAGGCCATGAAATCTGAAATAGACTTTATGTATCAGAATCAAGTCTAGGACTTGGTAGACGCACTTGAAGGGATAAAACCCATATGCTGCAAGTGGATTTACAAGCGTAAAACTGATGTAGAAGGCAACTTCCAAACCTATAAGGCTAGGTTGGTGGCGAAAGGTTATAGACAAATACAAGGAATTGACTTTGAGGAATCCTTCTCACCTGTTGCAATGATAAAGTCCATTCGAATTTTACTGGCACTAGCTACACACTTTGATTATGAGATTTGGCAGATGGATGTCAAAACAGCTTTCCATAATAGGAACCTCGCAGAGGAAGTCTATATGACACAAACTGAGGGGTTTGCATCTAATGATGATCATAATAAAGTATGCAAGCTTAAACGATCCATTTATGGACTCAAGCAAGCCTCCAGAAGTTGGAATATACGATATGATGGACAATCAAAGAATTTGACTTCATCAAAAATCTAGACGAGCCTTGTGTTTACAGGAAAAGTAGTGGGGGTGCTGTTTTATTTCTTGTATTATATGTCGATGATATATTAATCATCGGGAATGATATTCCCATGATGCAAGCCACCAAGTAATGGTTATCTCAGAATTTCTCCATGAATGATTTGGGAGAAGCAGCCTACATCCTCGGCATTAAGATCTACCGTGATAGATCTAAGAGTTTGTTAGGATTTTTTTAATCTACGTACATAGATAAAATTTTGAATGGCGGTGCTGTCAGTTGGAAAAGCTCAAAGCAGTCAACTACAGCAGACTCCACCATTGAAGCCGAGTATACTGCACATCTGAGGTAGCTAAAGAAGTAGTCTGGATAAAAAACTTCATCACGGAACTGGAAGTGCTTCCCACGATAAAGAATGGCATCACGATGTACTGTGACAACATGGGTGCCATTGCTCAATCAAAGGAACCAAGGTCCCACCAGAAATCCAAGCATGCACTCAGGCGATTTCATCTCATCAGGAAGATTATTGAGAGAAAAGAAGTTATTATAGAGAAAATACCCATAGAAGATAATCTTGCAGATTCTCTGACTAAAGGGCTGACTCAACAAAAGCATGATAGGCACACCCGAGATTATGCTGTCCAGATTCATACTAGTTGGCTATAGTGCAAGTGGGAGATTATTAGGGATATGCCTTATACCCAACTTGTGGATGGGCTATATGAACATATATTTGTAATATTTTCATTAATTATTAAAATGGCAATCTTTATTATACGTGTCTTACATAAATCATCAAACACTGTAATAAAGCCCTTGGAAAAATAAGATGATGGCTTCCATGCCCTATGAAAATCATTGCTCTTAAATATTCCTAGTCATAGTTTTGTGAATAATCTGGGCGTTCACAAAGCGGATTCTTAATTAATTTTATTGTCTTTGGAGAACTATATAAACCCAAAGAATTCTTCACAAATCTTTGCACCAAACCTTTCATATCTTGGGTTTATATAAGTGAGCAACTCTAATGTTTAAGAGTAAACCACTGATTTTGAGGATCCTTAAGTCTAATTGACTAGAGGAACCTCGAGTTAAAAGTTTTGAGGTTTTTGCCTAGGCTATCACCAAAGGCAAAATACATGTGCACTCAAGGAGTAGTCTTGCCGTTGCGTTTTTGGCTTTGGTGTGTGCATCTTTGGAGGCCACACACTTGGGTGGCTCTTTGGAACATGGAAGAGCTTGCTGAGTTCGAGAAAAGCTTGCAGATTGGAGGGAGGAATGGAGGAGTCTACGGTTCAAGTAAGTCATTTTATTTCTTTATTTTAATTAGAGTTCTTATGATAGTTAGCATGTTTAGGTTTATGTTCTTTGCATGTTTTATGAGTTTTATTATTAGAATATATAGTAACATGCCTAGGCTTGTAGAATAATCAAAATAAATTGGTCTTGGGCAAAGGGAAAGTGGCATAATAATTTTATTTTTCCACTGCGCACTCGTGGTCGCTTCCCAACACTTAGCACTTCGAACACCTCTGCAGAATGGTGTTGATAGGAGAAATCAAACCCTCCTACACATCATCAGATCAATGTTTTGGGATAATACCTTGTTCATTATAGGAATATTCAGATAGCAATGTATATCTTTAATATAGTTCCATCTAAGTCTATTCTTAAGACACCTTTAGAGTTCTGCAGTGGTCGCAAAGCTAGGTTTCAAAATTCCGCTAATGGGGGTTTCCAACATATATATTGAAGAACAAGGCTATAAAGTTGGATCTGCATTTAAGCTATGTCTGTCTGTGGGCTATCCTCAAGAGATTAGGTTGGATTCTTCTACAGTTCAAAATATTTATGTCGACGAACATTATATTTCTTGAGAAGGACTATATGAGAGAATTCAAGCCTTGCAGTATAATGGTACTTGAAGAGTTACTTTTTTGGTTTGACCAGTAAACCATCAATAATATTGTTGATAATAACGTAGCACCTTCAACATCTGATCATCAGATACAATTATATCATGACAGTCTACCATCTAGACAAAATAGGAGGGTTGTATGAGAACTTGATTGCTATATAGAGATTAGAGAGGCATGAGTTTCTGCCTTCAATGGTGGTGTAGATGATTCATTAAGCTATTGTAGTATAATGGATGATCCTAATAAAAAATAATGGTTCAAAGCCATGAATCTCAAGATGAAGTCTGTATACTCCAACTCAGTCTAAAATCTTGTAGACTAACCTAATGGGGTAAAACTATAACAAGAGGAAGAGAGGAGTAGATGGGAAGGTATAGACCTTCAAAACTAGGTTAGTGGCCAAGAGTTTTACCCAGAAAGAGGAAGTCAACTATAAGAGAATTTATTGCCAGTAGCCATGCTTAAAACTATTAACACTCTTATATCCATTGCAACATAGTAAGAATATAAGATATAACATATGGACGTCAAGAAAATATTCTTGAATGGTAGTCTTGATGAAAGCATCTATGTGGTGCAACTAGAGAGATTTGTCACCCAAGGTCAATAGCAAAATATTTGCAAGCTGCAAATGTGTATTTATAGACTGAAGCAAGCATCTTGATCTTGAAATATAAGATTTTATATGATGATCAAGTCTTATCACTTTTAGTAGAACGCTGATGAACATTATGTATACAAGTGTTTCATTGACAATAAGGTGGTTTTTCTCGTACGTACATCAACTTATTGAGAATAATTTAAAAGTATTATCGGGCGTAAAATTCTAGCTCGCTGACCAATTCCAAATGAAATTGGAAAATGTGAGTTATATACTCGGGATCCAGATTATTCAGGATCACAAAAGATGGCTGTTAGTTATGTCTCAGATATCTTATATCGATAAGATTAGTGTGTGATTTGGGATGTAAAATTCCAAAAAAAAAAAGAATTTTCCCTTTTGATATAGAATTCATTTGTCAAAAGAACAGTCTCCTAAGACACCTCAAGTAATTAAGGAAATGAGATGTATTTTATATGCCTCAGTACTTGGTAGTCTCTTGTATGTTATGATATTCACGAGATTGGACATCTGTTTTACAGTGGGAGTAGTCAATATGTTCCACTATAACCCAAGATTAGATCATTGGTAGTTATGAAACACGTTCCCAAGTATCTTAAGAGAACGAGAAACTATATACTTGTATAATCTGGTGAGGATATGATCCTCAAAGGATGTTTCTAGACGGATGTAAATTCTAAGAAATCTATTGGGGTGGTTGTGGAACCCCTAGAGTCGGATCAGTGCCCGCGCAGTGAAAGTGATTTAACTTATAGATATCAAGCATGAGTATATTTTTAAATAATTTAATTAAATATTATATTCCATTACGAGTGTATAGGAAAAACTGAGGCTGAATCAGAGTCCAAAAACTCAAGAACGGGAAAAAATTTCTGCGCGCGTTGATCATTTTTTTTTTCCAAATTCTTATGAGGATTCCTCCAGCTCTTTGGAATTCCAGAGAGCTTAACGAAATAGAGTTTTTTACCCTAATTCCTTCCAACCTTCCCTAAACACTTTCAAACCCCCAAATTAATTTTTAACATCAAAATCAATATCAACACATATTAAAGAATAAAATCATTTTTTTTAAAATATCAAATATTTTCTTACAAAAATATAAATTTATTCTTAATACGCACATGTGTAAATTTTGAATCTAAAATACGAATCAAATTAGAATTCCACAATGAAGTGACTAATGAACAATTCTAGGTCATTCAAAGTTGGTCATATGATTCTAAAATGGTAGCCATAGCTCCAAGCTATCATCTAGAGTTCCAAACTCTAATTTTACGTTCCATGTCCAACATGAACATTTTGACCCAATCACAAGCATATTGTGTTTATACTTCGAAAGCACCCATACACAATTCATTAGCCTAATTTCAACATCAAATTATATTATTATATATCCAATACATAATACATCATTATATGCTTCATTAATTAAAGCAACTCACTAATGAAAACATAACTTTAGAGAAATCAATCTCACATAGTAAGCTTGATTCCAAGATCCAATCTTCTTCTCCTTATTGAAATGTTGTAGAGAACTTTCAAAGATAGCAAGATTGACTCCAAGATCAAGCATTGATTCCAATGCTAGCCAGCTTGATTACAAGATCCAATCTTGATTTCTCAGTGTTGAAATGTTGTAGAGAACTTGCAAAGCTTCTCTAAATATTTCTTTTACTTAGACTAATATTTTTAAATCTTACTTGTTTTAGCTTTTACAAGCTTAACTTTATTAAGCTCAAGCTTATTTAAAAACTTGTTGATGCTTGCCTTTTATAACAAAACTTATACAATTTTTAATTAATAAAAGACTTAATCAAATTTTAGGTGGGCTTAATCCAATTTGTCTAAATATGTATAATTAGGTGTGACTAATCTCCTTTGCCTACCACTTTGATTTAATCCAATTAAATCAAGACAAAGTTTAATTAATGGATTAGTTAAATGTCTACCACTTTGATTTAATCCAATTAAATCATTCCAAATACACATATTATTATATATTTATAATTACCCAAATATCCTCCAATGGTAGAGATATTTATAAAATTACAAGAAAGTCCTTGTGTAATTTTGGATTAATCCAATTATTCCAATTGGGTCAAAGTAAATAATTAATGTTATCCAATAACACTTAATTATTTTAGTTGATAATTATAATATCAAATATTATTTATTATAAAAAATTATTGGCTACGCAAGTGCTCAATAAGTATACTTCATAATATGGGACTCTCTAAGCTCAGACACGTTCATTATATAAGCGTAGCCTATATGTACGCAATTCGGTCACCTTCAAATTCACAAAGAACACGAATGATCTTTCTAAAATATACATGTTGAGGTCATCACATATATTTAATAATCCTTCCATCGTAGCCTATCCGAGTTATGCTTAGGAAACTTTGATTATACCATCATGTTTCCGGCACACATCTCACTATTTCTAATACATGTGATCCACCCTAGGTGATCGACTTTGGCCAAAATCTTAAGAATCATAACTTGCTCACATAGATACCTAAACCTCTTAGGTTACACATACGGGCCATCAAATCATATCTTGATACGTACTTGATTAACGAGTGCATCGGTCCACACCTAACGAAAATATAGCGGTCATACCATGAAATGTCACTGACATATATGGCATCAAAGTGTGGAGGATAACACACAAAATCAATGATATCATATAGTCAAAAGATTATATATGTTACTCGAATCGAGGAGATTCCTATTAACGGTGGTGTGTCCTTCCAACTATTAAGAATCACTTGTGAGTCATTCAGTATTCACTCTAAAAAATAACCACATGTCTATACGAGTTTCATTTGCTTATGGTATATCGGGTTAAACCATTGGAACTCCAATTCCAATATACGACTTGTGCTAATCTTCTAGGTTATATAAATTTGAACATATTCAAAAACCAACAAATAGGAATATTTTTCTTTAAGAATAATTTACAATAGTAATATTATCCTGATGTCAGACCACCCATTGTCCAGTATTACTACATGACTATTCTAAGGTAAAATTCATTCTCAGCATATTTATATATATCAATCTAATATGCATATTAATGGAAATATACTTATTTTATTAATAAATAATAAAATATAATATACAATATATTATTCGGATTGGAGCTCTAAGCACCAACTCCAATAAAATCAACATCCAAATTAGTATTCACCCTAAGTGGTGAGGCTATTATGTGGATGAGCATAAGACAATCTTGTTTTGATGACTCCATCATAGAGGCTGAATATGTGGCAGCTTGCGAAGCAGCTAAGGAAGAGGTTTGGCTTTAGAAATTCTTAAAAGATCTGGAAGTTGTTCCAGAAATGGATAAACCACTCACATTTTTTTGCGATAATTGTGGTGCAGTGGAAAAATCCTAAGAGCTAAGAAGCCTCCAAAAGGAGAAGCATATAGAAAGGAAATATCATTTCTTTAGGGAGATATTATAGATAACTTATGCAGAGAATCTGGCTTATTCGTTTACAAATACCTCCATTTGAATTCGATGACTATGACTGCAGTGACATGTGTCATCAACCTACCATTTTGTTTTTTAATTCAACGACCAAGATTAATCCGAGTAGCCTATTTAAAGGTTGTTTTTGCTCATCTTCCAACCTTTACAACTTCAACTTCTCCAAACACTTTCTCTAAATCCTTGAGAAAATGCATTTGGTTTTAGGATATTTTACCATGATGATACGTTTATTTCTAGTTCAGTGATGTCACAAAAACATTTGGGCAAATAAGAATTTAGTATATACACTCATTTTCCATTAGTTATAATGCACGTAAAAGTCCACCATCTTGATAAGTATGCATCCATACATCTTTTACGCATTAGATTAGTAACATAAACACCTTTAATTGCTAATCTTGTTTGAAATCATGCTTTGTAGATTCAACGTAGGATTTTCCCGTCGAGAACGGCATGACCTCACAAACGATAGGCCTTGCTTCATTCTGTTAGTGGATACTTTGTTTTATATTTTGTTGATATTTTTCTTTACATGCTTAGACTTTTGATCTATTGATACTATTTTTATATGTTTTTCGATATTTTGATTTCATGTTTATGATGTATTTTGAAAGGAAAATGATTTAGATAAATCTATTTTTGATTGTTTGTAGTTTGATGTGTGATTTGCTAAAGTGATTGTTTGATTTTTTTAACCCTCTGTGGCGTTTATTCAGAGGTCATCAAAAAAAGGTTTGTACATTGCCCTATATTGACATGGTTATGTTCGGACATTGCTTAGTTTTTACGCATGACTCGTTTACAAGATTATCCGAAAAGCCAGTTATGAGATTTTGATTTCTATTTTCAGTTTCTGATAAATTTTCTATAATAAATTTGTTATTTTGGTATCCACTCACCAAGTCATTCAAATGACCCTACAATGTTAGTTTTGGATACATGTTACCAGAGGTATCTTTTTGGCTTATGTTCTGGTCGGAGAAGATGGACACCAACTGTAGTAATAGAGATCGATATATTGTGGGTCCACTCATTTATGATATGTTGTAGGCCATAGAGTCGTGTATTGAAGTCAATAGGAATATTCTAATGCAGTTAAATATGTTGTGAACATGAGAGTTTATATATTATGGATAGAAACATGTGAATAAAACGCATATATATTTTGATATATAATTCAGGATGGATGATTGATATAAGAAATATGATCAGGATATTTAAGTTCATTTGTGTGTATAAGGTTTGTCCCATATTAAATTACAAGTTCTACATTTGCATGTCTGAGGCTAAAAATATGGTATAACATTTCTTGCCAGTCATGCCTCAGATATACTGGGTGTGACAGGTAAGTCGTTTGAACGACTTAATTAGTGAGTGCTTGAAGGTAAAACAATATAACCATTTTATCTTGTAAAATAACTGAGCTGTAAAAGAAAACATATTTTCTGCAATATGAGGCAAATACATAAAACGCTATTAAAAGACAGTTGTCATGAAAATCTCACCAGTATTATAACCGGGAGGCATGAAACCTACTTATCGATACTTAGCATCGCGTAAGTAAAGGAAGCTGAATCGTAACTCTAATGGCCTAAGAAGGCCCATTAAGCATGTTGAGCTGTAAATGAAATATCCTAAGAGGTTTATCTAAACTATTAGGCATGCTGAGCTAAGCATACCTGGGTCGCTATGCTGAGGTGGCAGTACTATACTGGTGTTTGAAAACATTCATTTTCTTACTGAAATGTGTTTTAAGATAAGTCTGAAATAGATGTCTTAAACTTGCAAATTCATAATGACATAACATAGTGAATTCATAAATTTAACTTGAAAAACATATTAACTGGCGTAATCACATGCGTATAACGCAAGTGCACGTATCATTCAAGTAGTATAAAAATATCGATCCCAAGAGGACTTAATTTCTACTGTTGTTATTAATTATTGATACTAATTATTTACAAGTATCTAATTAAAGAGAAAATAGATTGATTACTTTTGGTTGGTTGAAATTGAATTTGCTAAATAAATAAATAAAGACACAAAAGAAAATACTAAGGAAAATAAATAAAGACACAAATATCTAGGGTTGTGACTCAACACAATATTATTCTAATGATGAATTGATTTTCTTATATAAGTGTAATCATTCAGTTTGCTAACCTGGAACATGAAGATATGCAAAAGCCTCTGTCGATGGTCAGATACAAACACCCAAATAACCTAATTAATCATATGTCTATGTTAACCAAGTTACCTGAATTCATTAAGTTCAAGATCCAATAGTGACTACCCCCGCCCGACATGTATATTACTATCATATAAGGAAATCTATTAAAGGGTTATCTATCCTCAAGGAAGATCGTGAGCTATTGAATCTAAGGTTGAAACCTAAAATCCCTTTTCCAAGTTCATTTTAAGTTTACCACGTCAATCTTATTGGTGATCAGACAACATGAAGCATTAAGCTTAAGATGTTGGGTTTCTATAAAGTCCCAAGGATCATTTTCAAGTCATGAAACACATGTGAATACACAAAGGAGAATGGCAGAATCATACTTACAATGATCGGATTGGATGCGACGAAGAAAATTCTTTTCCTCCAAGGTTGTAGAAGCTCTCGGCCAAGCATGGTGTTGTTCTCCATTGATGCTCCAAGCTCCAAGCTTTCAAATGATTATTCAATGCCCACAAGTAGGTTTCACTATCACCTTGTATGCCTCTTTGTGTGCTAGCACCTTGATGATTTGCCACAAATCTTCAATATTTCTTCTTAGATTTTCAGCCATGAAGAAAAATGGTGAAGAGAGAATTTTAGGCCCTTGGCCAAATTCAAAGGGAGAAGAGAGAGAGAGGTATATGTCTTGTGTTGGTTTCAAAAACCTAATGAAAAACATATACCAAATTTTTACAAAAAAGCTTTCCAAAAGTCAACAAAAATTTGGAGGCAAAAAATGAAATAAATGCATTCCATCAACTCACATCAACTATTCACATGAATAGTGACTAGTCATCACATCACTCAAAGTGACAAGTGATTTTGACGCTTGATGTGACTAGTGATTTGACGCTTGATGTGACTTGTGGACCCCACTCGATTCAAAATACGAGTGCGTCCGTAAACACTCCTAGGCTCGGTTTCGCTAATTCTAAATTAACGAATTTTCCGATGCGACGTAATTAAATCAAATTTAATTAAATAATTATGCCTAACAAAATTACTATTCACGTCACTTACGAATTAATTCTAAATCAAATCGTTTACCCGAATTAAAATCCGATTTTAATTCCGCGTCGAAATCCAATTTCGTTTAATATATCAAATATATTAATTTATCGATTAATTCCAAATTAATGATTCTCTCTCTTTAATAATATTTTATCCTAGATAAAATATCTCCGTAATTAATCCCAAATTAATTTTCTCTCTCTTCTAATTAATCCCAGATTAATAAAGTGCGAGTCATACGTCATCGGTGAATCTTCGGGAAGCGACATATGAGATCCCCGGATATGTTGGCAGTAAATAGGGTTATCGGACTATCCGAATACGTACATATCTAGTATTATATTTTTACTGATTTACAAGACAAGGTTGGCTTCTAGCAAAGCGCCATGCCTACCCAATTCTCCAGAAACATGCTTATACGAATAAGCGATCTGTATCAGGCGTAGTATACGTAGTATCATGTATGTCGATCCAGTATTGGATGGTCATGTGCAAGGCCTGGGGCTGGAAATATGTCTGCCCCGTACGAAGCACATATCAGATCTCTGGTAACTAGTCTCTATAATCGGATATACATGACCTACTAATAATATCTCGATAGTTGCAGTATAAAAGAGAACAAGTTCCGTATCCTACGTGATCATCATCTCCACTATAACTGAAGTGATACTTCCATCTTGACATCACACCCAATACACTACGATTCTCAATATACCCAGAAATGGCATACACAGAACCGGTTAAAGCCCTGGACAACCAAAACCAAAGTATATTGATTATCGCAAGTATTAGCGGTGCAAGTCTCAGGTTAAGACCAAATACACCTACCCTGAATTCGGACTTCCATAGACATATAGTTATACTACCAATGGAATTCTGAAGGGGTCTATCCAAAGCGAAGCTGTTTTCCGGTCCATCGGTAAAACACAACCTCCTATTACACTTGCATGAGTATCCAATACCCAAATATATGAGAACTATATTGTTATGCTCCCATAACATGCAGAAGTGTAATGCCAGTCTATTCCTCATTATCGATGCCCAATCTCGATAATACTACGACTAGAGATATTAATGATTAAACCTCCGTGGATTGATACTGTCTCATATCATCTCAATCCAGGAACTAATCATAAGGACCTTTCATCATTTATACATCTAGGTGATCTAATCACAAATGATAAATGAGCAATCTCCTTTGTCACATAGTTATTTTGTACAACAACACCATGATCTGTACAAATAGTGACGTTATGGGTCATAATTGTCCAACATTAAACTCAATAAACAAACTAAAGAATTACTCAATATATAATTAAATCAATTATTAAACTTATGAATATTGTGTTTCATCACTTCCCTAGAATGAAAAGAAAAATGCTCGGGTTGGAGGATTCACATTTAATATTTCATATCTAGGACTCTCACTTAGTATAATATATAAATTATTTTCTGTTCTGCTTTCTCAGGAATTAATAATGTTAAACATTTAAATTCAGCCATATAGGTGGTAATTATCTGTCACATAGAGACCAGCCATATAGGCGGTAAAGTAATTTATATTTAACCCGACCATATAGGCGGTAATTGTTGGAAAATTATGACCCATAGCGTCACTATTTGTACAGATTATGGGGTTATTGTACAAATTACCTATGTGACAAAGGAGATTACACTCTTATCACTTGTGATTAGATCACCTAGATGTATAAATAATGAGAGGTCCCTGTGATTTATTCCTGGACGGAGAATGATATGAGACAGTATCAGTCCACGAAGGATAAATCATTAAATATCCCAAGTCAGAGTATTATCGAGATTGGACATCGATAAATATGTAAATGACTAGTATTGTACTTATGCGCGTTGTGAGGGCACAACAACATAGTTCTCATATATTTGGGTATTGGATACTAATGCAAGTGTAGTAGGAGGTTGTGTTTCACCGATGGTACGGGAAACAGCTTCGCTCTGGATAGACCCCCTCAGAATTCCATTGATCGTATGACTATGTGTATGTGGAAGTCCGAAATCAGGGTAGGTGTATTTAGTCTTAACCTGAAACTTGCACCGCTAATACTTACGACAATCAATATACTTTGGTTGCGGTCATCCAGGGCTTTAACAGGTTCTGTGTACGCCAATGCTGGGTATATTGAGAATCGTAGTGTGTTGGGTGTGATGTCAAGACGGAAGTATCACTCCAGTCTTAGTGGAGATGATGGTCACGTAGGATACGGTATTAGGACTCTTAAATGCTGCAGCTATCGGGATAAAATGACAAGGTCAAGTTTATCCGATTATAGAGACTAGTTACCAGACATCTGACATGTGCTTCATACGGGGCAGACACAATTCCAACCCCAGGCCTAGCACGTGATCATCCGATACTGGACAGAAATACGCAATACTACGTATACTACGCCTGATACAGATCCTTTATTCCTTTAAGGATATTTCTGGAGAATTGGGTAGGCATGGCGCTTTGCTAGAGGTCAACCTTGTCTTATAAATCGGTAAAACATAGTACGAGATACTTACGTGATCAGATTGTCCAACGACGGAATTTACTGCCAACATATCGGGGATCTCATGGGTCGCTTCCCAAAGATTCACCGATGATGTATGACTCGCACTTTAATTAATCTGGGATTAATTAGAAGAGAGAGAAAATTAATATAGGATTCATTTCGGAGATATTTTATCTAGGATAAAATATCAAAAAAGAGAGATAAAGATTAATTTGAAATTAATCGGTAAATTAATATATTTGATATATTAAACGAAATTAGATTTCGACGCGGAATTAAAATTAGATTTTAATTCGGGCGAACGAATTAATTTAGAATTAATTCGTTAGCGACATGAATAGCAATTATGCTTGACATGATTATTTAATTAAATAGATTTAATTGCGACGCAACGGAAAAATCATTGATTGGAATTAGCGAACCCGAGCCCGAGATTATTTGTGAGCGCATTCACATTTCGAATTCGAGTGCAGCACTCAAGTCAAATCTAGCGTCAAATCATTAGTCGCATCAAGCGTCAAATCGCTAGTCGTTTCAAGCATCAAATCACTTGTCACTTTGAGTGATGTGACTTGACAACTTGATTGATTGAGTGACTTGACACATGATGGATGTGACTTGATGTGAATAGTGATGGCTTTTATTATTTGACTTTTTGAAAGCCAAATTCAAGTGAAATTCAATTGAAATTCACAAAAGTGTATAAGATACACTTAAAGCCAAAATGCAAATACACATCACACATTTTCTCTATTTCCTCCCAACTATCTCCTCTATTTTTCCTCTCTACCATTCACGCCCAAGGGGATGAATGGACTGCCCAAAACCATGAGCAGTGAAGGGAAGAAGAAGTTGATTTTTTAGCGAAATCGGAGGTGCTAACACACTTAGAAGACATACGAAGGTGATAGGGAAATCCACCCACGAGCCGGGAATCGTTTGACGAAGCTTGGAGCTCAAATTCTTGGATCAAAACTGAAAATCATGGAGGCAAAATCTGCTCACTGCAGTGAGCTTGATGGAGGGCAAAATAATTTTTGTTCATCACCGCATCGACTCAACCGATCATTGTGAGTATTCCGCACCTCCGTTGATTATATTCACATTTATTTTCATGCTTATAATCGATCTTGAGACCTTAATAGAAACCAACAATAGCATCTAGAGCAAGGTTTGAGCATGAAAAGTTTAGGGCTTAAAATTTGGGTAAAATGAATTTGAGCATGATTTTATGAAATTGGATGATTGAGTATGCTTAAATGTTGTTGAATTGAAGATTGATTGGATCAATTTCAAGAAAATATGATTGGATCATTTTTCCCCAAATTGTATGTGTTGGCCAAATACATATAGCCCTATAATGTCTTGGATTTTTTGATTTTTGATTCATTGGATGAGTTAGAATTATTCGAGAATGTGATTTAATGTCGATTGTAGAATTAATTGGATTGAATTCGGATCGGACACAAATCCCCTCCCTTGGCGAGACCTTAAAGCATGTAATTGGGTTTGATTTTAATCAAAATGGGTTGGACATGTGATGATGAAAATGAGCATGATTATTGTAATATTGATGTTTTAGAAATGTTAATTTGAGTAATTAGTCATGTTACACACTTTATGTAATTAAATTTGAAAATTGGATTTTTGGAATTTAATTGAATTGGGCCTTAAAATTGGATTTGGGCTTGTTATGTTGTAAATGGGCTTATTGGGCTTTGTTGTACAAAGTTAGGTTTAGGCCAAATGGATTGGATCCAATTGGGCGAAAACCACTTCCGTTAAGCCCAAATGAGACTTAATGAACCTTTAAAGTTTAATTGGGCCTAATGGGCCAAAATTGATTTATGGGCTTATGGGGTAATTCCCGGATTGGATTTTGGTTATTCGGTTTGACCCGAGTTGACCAAAAGTCCACGCCTTAAGAAATTAATTAAAAGCCCATTGGACTTTAATTGAATTGACGTTAGACGTTAATCGGTCTTTGAGACACGTTACGATTAAATTTGGAATTTATGTCGTAAAAGGTTTATTAATAAAGTGTAATATTTAATTTGGAATTAAATAGTGAATTAGAATTGAATGCATATTAAATTGGATTTAATGATGTAGTTTAATTTAATTCGAGAATTCGTACTTTGAGTACTTATTAGCAAAACGAGTTTGATTCGAGCAAAATCAAATCTTTGTTTAAGCATTGGATGATCACTAATTATCAGATTAATTAATTTGATTAGATTGATTGATAACATGCTTGTGTGAATACGTGGTTGCGATGCCATGAATAATATATATTAGATGGATATTAGATGGGTGGGGCAATTTTAGAAATTATTGTAATAAATTTGATTTATTAATTGGACCTGCGTGTCCAGCCTTATCACCTCCATATTCTTTGTATTCTCTTCTCACCTATTCCCCTCAATATTAATGAGGCTTCTTTAGAAGTGTAGTGTAATGGGTAGAAGTAAATACATGTGCTAGCGAGAGAGAGAAAGAGAGAGATTTGATTTAGGATCAATGTGTAAAGTATCCATCCGCATATCATTATTATTTTATTCATATGCGCTTTATTATGTGTTTAGAATGCATGTTTAAGGGTGTATGATGATGGGACCTTAACAAAGATAATAAATTGGTTTCCAATTTGCACGTAAAAAACCCGCACAATATATATTAAGCGTCTTCCTTCCATTGAGTGATTCTTACTCAAGATCTAAGACGGTATTGGTTTGTTGGCCAAAGTCAAGGCCTTTGTCTGTCGAAGATGTGTTTGAATCACAAAGGCTTGTTCCATATCAGTGTCTTGTCCCAGTTGTGGTTTTTGGCCAAAGTCAAGACCACTTCTTGTCCATCGACATTGATTACGAAGCTTTCCATAGTCAATGGGTCGCGCTTAACTGGAATCATTAAGCTTGTTGTGCCAAAGCCAAGGCTTAATTGAGTTAGAGGAAAAAGGTTAGGTAATGTTGGACAGTTATGACCTATAGCGTCACTATTTGTACAGATCATAGTGTTGTTGTACAAATTAACTATGTAACAAAGGAGATTGCACTCTTATCATTTGTGATTAGATCACCTTAGATATATAAATGATGGGAGGTCCTTATGATTTGTTCCTAGATTGAGAATGGATATGAGACAGTATCAACAACGAAGGATAAATCATTAAACATCCCTAGTCAGAGCATTGTCGAGATTGGACATCGATTGATGCGTAAAAGACTAGTATTACACTTGTGCGTGTTATGTGAGACATAACGGTATAGTTCTCGTATATCTAGGTATAGGATACTCAGGCAAGTGTAATAGGAGGTTGTGTTTCACCGATGGTACGGGAAACAGCTTCGCTCTGGATTAGACCACCGCAGAATCCCATTGGTAGTATGACCGTGTGTCTATGGGAGTCTACAAGACTTGCACCGCTAATACTTGCGACAATCAATGTACTTTAGTTGAGGTCGTCCAGGGCTTTAACAGGTTCTGCGTACGCCGATGCTGGGTATATTGAGAATCATAGTGTATTGGGTGTGATGTCAAGACGAAAGTGTCACTTCAGTCATATGGAGAAGATGGTCACGTAGGATACGGTATTAGTGCTCTTATATGTTGCGGGCTATCGGGATATTATGACTCGGTCATGTATATCCGATTATAGAGACTAGTTACCAGACATCCGACATGTGCTTCGTACGGGGCAGACACATATCCAGCCCCAGGCCTAGCACGTGATCATCCGATACTGGATCGAAATACGCAATACTACGTATACTACGCCTGATATAGATCACATATTCCTGTAAGGATATTTCGGAGAATTGGGTAGGCATCGCGCTTTGCTAGAGGCCAACCTTGTCTTGTAAATTGGTAAACGTAATACTTGGTACTTATGTGTTCGGATAGTCCGACGACCGAATTTACTGCCAACATATCCGGAGATCTCTTGGGTCGCTTCCCAATGATACACCGTTGACGTATGACTCGCATTATATATTAATCTGGGATTAATTTGAAGAGAGAGAAAATTAATCTGGGATTAATTACAGAGATATTTTATCTAGGATAAAATATCAATTTAAAGAGAGAGAACGATTAATTTAGAATTAATCGATAAATAATATATTCGATATATAAACGAAATTGGATTTCGATTAGGAATTAAAATTAGATTTTAATTCGGCACTTGAATTAATTTAGAATTAATTCTCGAGCGACGTGATTAGTAAATTGGATTTATTAACGAGGCATCGAGAAAATCGTTACTTTAGAACTATCGAAACCGAGCTCGGAATGTGTTTGCGGTTACGTCGATTTTGAATCACGTGCCGCAAGTCGCATCGCAAATCACATCGCAAGTCATAAAAGTCAAAACACTTTTTGGAAAAGTAACTTTGACTCTTTGAATTTGACCTTTGAGATTTTGAGGGAAAATTTTGGGGGGAAAAGATTTTGACTTTTTGGAAAAGTGAAATGCTTTTCCTTTTCACTTTTTACCAAGGGTAAAATGATTTAATAAACATTATTACATTTTTTTTATTTCTTTTTGGAAAAGAAAATAAATGGTAAAACATTTTAGTAATTTTGGAAATTATATAAATGAAATGTTTTACACTTTTTCCCTTAACCTAAAATCACAAATCCCTTCTCTTTCTCTCTACCAAGTTCACGCCCAAAGGCAATGGACTGCACTGCTTGGGCGTGAATGATGATGGCCTTTTGGGCATGTTTTGTGGCAAAATAACCAAGTGCTAGCACACCGAGAGTTATACGAAGGTGTTAGGGAAACCCACTCACGAGCCGGGAATCGTTTGACGAAGATTGGAGCTCGAAATCTTGGATTCTTGAAGACTCAAAACTGAAATTTTTGAGCAGTGGACTGCACATTATTGGCACCACTTTGAAGGACCAAAACTTGAAGTTTTGTTCGTTGTTCTTCGTCTCAACCGATCAATGTAAGTATTCCGCAACTTCTTTGATATGTATTTCACACATCTTCATGCTTGTTTGATGATCTTGGGACCTAGAATAAAACCAACAGGTAATACATTGGATGTATTGGCATATATAAGATATATGTTTCGAACTTGCATGTCCCCCTACCGGATCTAGGAATTGGATTGGATCCAATTGATCTTAGAGATCTACCTGTTAATTATCATACAATTTGTTGGCCAAAGTCAAGATTGTGTGATATTTAACGGGATCCTAGCCCACTAGGAAACACGATTTCCCGAGTACTCGACAGGGGTAGAGGCTCGCCGAAATAGTGGGAGGCAAGAATTGAATTTGCAATATTCGTTTATTACTTGCCATACGAGCCAAACAAATATCATTCGTCAAATAATTAAATGTTAGTTGGACTAATATTTAAATCATTGTTTTAATAAATAATTGGACTATATTCAAACTATTCATTTTATAGTTGATTTTATAATTGGATTATAGTAATCAATATAATTGATTTTAATCTATTAAATTATAGTTGATTAAATAGTTGGAATATTGTAATCATTATAATAAATAGTATCAAAATCGTTGATTAAATAGTTGGACTATTGAGATCAAGATAAAATTGAAAGATTGATGTTTAATACATAATCCTAGGGAAATGTATTTAAATGGTTTAATTTTCAAATTGGGAGTAAATTTCAGGACGGTCCTGGAAAATTAATAAGTTACTTTATTTGATAAAATAACATATTATGCCTTAGCCCGGAGTTAGCAACAGTCGAGCATAATCTTTAGAAGAATTATGTGATGATAACTTAGTGCTTAATCCATTAAGCTTGTCGCGATAGACTCCTTAATTTCTGAATCAGAACCAAGGATTAGATCTTTAAAGTATGATAATGAAATTGAAGGATCTTCATAAATCTATGTTTAGATTTTAGAAGTACTAAATTGCAATAAATAACTCTTGGAGAGTTAATGACTATTCTCAAGGAGACAAAGTCAAAGTTTGCAATTAGGCAAGTGTGCAAGCCGCACCTTACTTCGATATTCTACATGGCCAAGGCTTGGCCAAAGGTTACTGGAATGTTGAAAAGGGCAAAGACAAAATCATTATAATCTTCTGGGAAGATAAAGGACATATCCCAAAATGTCTGCTTAAATTGTGGCAAACGGGATCGCGAAAGCGTGACTGCCGTTTAGACAAAGCAGACATGAAGGAATTGAAGACGAGCAGGGCCGACTTCAAATATTTTTGTCAACATTATGTTCACTACTAGTATTATTAAAATGGATTTTAAATACTTAGTGTGTACATAAATATGTACTGATGTACAGAATCTGCTATGAGCAGGATACTATGACTCAGTTGAGATTAATCTGCGAATTGAAAACGGGACGAAAGTCGATGTTTAAGTGTAGATACCTAAGTTTGGGAATACCCTCGGGTGTGTACCTAAATTAGGAAACTGCTATAATGTAACTAGTTTGACTAGATACATTATCTATATATCAGTGTTTAACCCGCTGCGGGTGATGACCTTTATATTCTAGAATACTAAAGTGTTTCATTATATAAAGATGATATTGAGATGTACACATTAGATGTGAATAAAAGTATTTATATTTTGAATATAAATAAATCTCAACATATAGCATGATAAACAAATAGCTCAAACTGATTTGATCAGAAGAAACCTATTGTGGCATTAATTTCTGGGTCACAACTAAAACAAGAATCGTATATCCACACTTTTGAAGAGTGGGTACTAGGACTGATTTGATACCAATCAAATAAAGTCTGCGAATCTAGTTTATTGGGCAAAGTGCCTAAAACACTATTTACTTGGTAAAAGTGTAAATGCCACCGACCTGTTAGCCCTAGTTCATAGTGAAGCAAGTGGGCCCATGTCTAGCTAGGCTAGATATGGATATGAATATTTCGTGACCTATACGGATGTGGCATCGCATTATAGTTATGTGTTTCTGTTAGAACACAATCGAAAACTTTTAAAGTGTCGACACGAAATAGACAAACAGATCGGCTAAAGTATTAAAACGTCACGGTAAGACCGTAATGGAAAATAATTAAGCAATAAGTTTCTAATATACTTGAAAGAGTATGGTATTCTTTCAAATGAGGACTCTTCACGGAACACGTCAATTTGACGGTGTGTCCGAAATGAGTAACCGAATTTTGTTAGACATTGTAAGGTTAATCATGAGTCGCTCTGAGCTACCTTTTCCTTCAATGGATAAGCATTAACAATGTAGAACTTATTTAGGATAAGGTTCCATCATAATCTGTTTGACATATTTCATATTAGATATGAATTGGAAAGAAACCGGGTTTCTCATTCCTGATAATTTGGGTATGCTAGGCATAAGTTTGGATGATATCAAACTAGAACCCAAATTGGATAAGTGTCAATTGTAGGTTATCCTAGGGATACCATAAGTATAGACTTATACATCTCACCAGAGAACAATGTAATTGTTGCTTGCCATGCCGTTTTCCTAAGAGGAATAACGATATGCAGTGGAAAGTGGGAGATAGTAAAACTCGATGAAAACGGAGTAATATTGTCCATGGCACCGAATCTTAATGGAACATAAATGGTTAATCAAGGATGAACTATACCAGTAATCTTCAAATACACAAGAAATGCATAGATCGGAGAGAGTCAGAAACAACCTGGGGTATGGGTTTCAGATCTCACCTCATAAAGATGTCTATCTTATTGAGGTATACCAACTGACTGCGTATGAGGAAGTGATACAAGATATCGACTCCCTATTATGACAAAGTGTTATGAATCCGAAATGGATTCCATGTATATCAACTATGTTTGGATACTAGTTGATGTACCGTAAGGCATTGTGCCTCATGGTACTTTATAAGTCTTCAAGGAAGACATACATGGATGGCAACATACCAACGTACAAAGCTAGGCTTGTAGCGGAAAGGTATCGTTATCGAAATTGTGTTGATTACGATTCAACCTTTTAACTGTTTCCATGGAAAATCTATTTAGATAATGCTTGAAGAAGCTGCATGTTTCATTTATGAAATGTGACAGCAGAACGTCAAAATCGCTTTCCTTAAGCGGAAACCATTTGGAGGATGTTTACAACATCCTGACGGTTTTGTCGTACCAAAACTAGCAAACTAGGTTTGCAGGTTATTCGATCCATGCTTGGATTGAAGCAAGCATAGGTTCTTGGAATTATCGTTTTGATGTAATTATAATGGTGTATGATTCGATTCAAAACGAAAATGATTCTTGTGTATATAAGAGGGTTAGTGGGAGTGCACTGACAGTAGCTGTCCTATAAATAATGATAATATGTCATTTCTTGGAAATGATATTCCCATAATAACAATCGGTGAAAGCTAGGCTTTCGAGAAAACTCTCTGAGAAACTCGTACATTGAAAAAATGTACATGACCTGGTGTCTCATTTGCTTTGAGCATATGGATTCAAACAGGCCAATCCAAGTGATAGTCACTGGATTGATGTTAAGAACATTTGTTAGTATCTTTGAGAACTAAGGATGCTGTCTTAATCTGTGGAGAAGGAGAACTTGAAGTGACTGGAATCACTACTGCAAGTTTCCTAAACTGATAAAACGACTGAAAGTCGCAAACGGTACTATACAGTTTGAATAACGGTGCAGTAAGCTGGAAATCTTCCTAGCAAGATACTGTTACCGAATGAACAACGAATGTGGGTTATTGTTGCAGCTGAGGCAGCAATAGAAGCCATCTGGGTCAATAACAAATCTAATTAGATTAGATATAAGTTCTGTTAGCAGCTGAGCTAGGCGTCAGCACAGGCTAAAGAATTAATGGTTTCATCAACGATCCAGATACATACTTCGATATTCATCTGATTCGTTTGGATCATACATCGTAGCTATGTGATGGTCGAATAAATCACATCAGATGATAATCATGCAAATCCGCTGACGAAAGCTTTCCTCAGCAATTTGAGCCAACCGTACATAGTTCGGGTGTCAAGCACTCGAGTGACTGGCTATAGGCCAAGTGGGAGATTGTTGGACAATTATGACCCATAGCGTCACTATTTGTACAGATCATGGTGTTGTTGTACAAATTAACTATGTGACAAAGGAGATTGCACTCTTATCACTTGTGATTAGATCACCTAGATGTATAAATGATGAGAGGTCCCTGTGATTTGTTCCTCGACAGAGAATGATATGAGACAGTATCAGTCTATGAAGGATAAATCATTAAATATCCCTAGTCAGAGTATTATCGAGATTGGACATCGATAATACGTAAAAGACTAGTATTGTACTTGTGTGCGTTGTGAGGGCACAACAACATAGTTCTCATATATTTGGGTATTGGATACTCATGCAAGTGTAGTAGGAGGTTGTTTTTCACCGATGGTACGGGAAACGACTTCGCTCTGGATAGTCCCCATCGGAATTCCATTAGTAGTATGACTATGTGTCTATGGAAGTCCGAAATCAGGGTAGGTATATTTAGTCTTAACCTGAAACTTGCACCGCTAATACTTGTAACAATCAATATACTTTGGTTGCGGTCATCCAGGGCTTTAACAGGTTCTGTGTACGCCAATGCTGGGTATATTGAGAATCGTAGTGTGGTGGGTGTGATGTCAAGACGGAAGTATCACTCCAGTCTTAGTAGAGATGATGGTCACGTAGGATACGGTATTAGTAATATTAAATGCTGCAGCTATCGGGATAAAATGACAAGGTCAGGTTTATTCGATTATAGAGACTAATTACCAGACATCCGACATGTGCTTCGTATGGGGCAGACACAATTCCAGCCCCAGGCCTAGCACGTGATCATCCGATACTAGACAGAAATACGCAATACTACGTATACTACGCCTGATACAGATCCTTTATTCCTGTAAGGATATTTCCGGAGAATTGGGTAGGGATGACGCTTTGCTAGAGGCCAACCTTGTCATGTAAATCGGTAAAACGTAGTACGAGATACTTACGTGATCGGATAGTTCGACGACCAAATTTACTGCCAACATATCCGAGGATCTCATGGGTCACTTCCCAAAGATTCACCGATGACGTATGACTCGCACTTTAATTAATCTGGGATTAATTAGAAGAGAGAGAAAATTAATCTAGGATTAATTTCAGAGATATTTTATATAGGATAAAATACCAATAAAAGAGAGATAACGATTAGTTTTGGAATTAATCGGTAAATTAATATATTTGATATATTAAACGTTAAAATTATATTTTAATTCGGGCGAACGAATTAATTTAGAATTAATTCGTTAGCGACGTGAATAGTAATTATGCTTGGCATGATTATTTAATTAAATTAGATTTAATTACGACGCAACGGAAAAATCGTTAATTTGGAATTAGCGAACTCGAGCCCGAGATTATTTGCGAGCGCATTCGCATTTCGAATTCGAGTGTGGCACGCAAGTCAAATCTAGCGTCAAATCATTAGTCACATCAAGCGTCAAATTGCTAGTCGTTTCAAGCATCAAATCACTTGTCACTTTGAGTGATGTGACTTGACAACTTGATTGATTGAGTGACTTGACACATGATGGATGTGACTTGATGTGAATAGTGATGGCTTTTATTATTTGACTTTTTGAAAGACAAATTCAAGTGAAATTCAATTGAAATTCACAAAAGTGTATAAGATACACTTAAAGCCAAAAACAAATACACTTCACACATTTTCTCTCTTTCCTCCCAACTCTCTCCTCTCTTTTTCCTCTCTACCATTCACGCCCAATGGGCTGAATGGACTGCCCAAAACCGTGAGCAGCGAAGGGAAGAAGAAGTTGATTTTGTGGCAAAATCGGAGGTGCTAGCACACTTAGAAGACATACGAAGGTGATAGGAAAACCCACCCACGAGTCGGGAATGGTTTGACGAAGCTTGGAGCTCAAATTCTTGGATCAAAACTGAAAATCATGGAGGCAAAATCTGCTCACTGCCGTGAGCTTGATGGAGGGCAAAATAATTTGTGTTCATCACTGTATCGACTGAACCGATCATTGTGAGTATTCCGCACCTCCGTTGATTGTATTCACATTTATTTTCATGCTTATAATCGATCTTGGGACCTTAATAGAAACCAATAGTAATAAAGTCTGGCATTAATTAATCTGGTTAAATTATAATTAGTGAGATTTACCTAGATAATTATATTAAATGTTTCACCTTTTACCCCAAAGGAAATTTAACCACAAAACATGCAGAAAATAAAAATAAAATACTGAAATTAAAATTAAAAATAAAATACAAAAATAAATTATTATTTAATATAATTACAAAATATATGCTAATCTTAAAGCTTATAAAAAACCTTCAGAAAAGCATGAAGATTTCAAAGGAATCAACTGCCTATTTATAGGAGAAAAAATCGAGTTGCGCATGTGCTTCATTTCTCCAAAATTTACACAAGCTTCCAAATGTGAATTCCATCCAAGCACAAAGGCCAAATCACATGGATACTTCTTTTAATTTGCATGAGATGAGCCATGCATAAAGTGTTAAGGCCCAGGTGAATTGCCATAATTAAATAACAATGAAAAATGCAAAAGGACAAAAACAATGAAACATGCCCATGCCTCCACTTCCACTCAATCAGTTTCACCAAAGCAAATTGTCAACACAAGGGAACCAAAATCACGTGAAAGAGGATCCGAGAACAGACATGTATATTTTGGATCTGGCCCACTTGCCAAAGAAGTCAAATACTTGCCTTTAAAATATAAAAGAAAAGAAATCACTCCACACCACATCATCATCATCTTCAATCTTCATTTTCCAGCATGTTGGCAGAGACTCTTTTCAGTGCTAATGTTGATGTGTCACGATGCGAAGTGGTCCACGGATAGTAACATATGAGAATGAAATTACAGTTTTGCCATTTATTTCCTTTTTTAATCCATTATTTGTCATTTTCACCCTGAATTAATTTCACTGAATCCCAATATTATTTATATCTGTAAAACATACAAAAACACATCAAAATATTCACAAAACTCAAGAAACTATACAAAATATTAAGTCAAATGAGTGGGAAATAGTGATACATTTATCACTCATCACACCCCCAAACCTAATATTTTGCTAGTCCTCGAGCAAAACACAAACTAAAATAACATAATTAAATTAAGCTAAGCCACTTTCGTAGGGACCACGATTGTATTTAGCGTATGCAACAAGCCTTTAAACCCCTAGGTGTCCCTAGTGGACGAGTTATAGTCTCGTGAGGGCTTACAGTAATGATACCCACAAACGTTTGATAAAAGTAAAAAAGATAGAAAAACTAATGCACACAAAAGCAAAAAGACAAGAGAATAAAGAAGTTAGTGACTAAACAGATAAAACTTCTTCTCCAAGTCAGTAGTTGTTTTCTTTCTTTCTAAATTACCGAATAAGTAAATTCTCCAATTTTTTTTACCGTTCTCCATATACACAACCAACAAAATATTAATCAACTCATTTTACCCACAATAGTCACAAGTGTAGTTGAAACGAGAGTAATATTTTTGTCCTAAATTTATATCAGAATTCACACACTTTTTAAGCAATGGAATAATTTTCTGATTTTTCTTTTATTTTTGATTGATTTTTTTAATTTATATACAATATCTTCCATCTATGTAGCGAGCTTTAGGTCAGTGACTCCCAAACCAGTTGGCTTTAGGGCACTAGGTGTTAAGACACCCCTACGAACTTAATTACTCAGACTTCAGATATATATATTTTTTTAGCAACATCTTTGATCCATGTAACGAGCTTTGGGCGTGACTCCCAACCAGTTGGCTTTAGGGCACTAGGAGTTAAGACACTTTACAGACTTAATAACTTAGATCTCAGACTTTTTTTTTTCATATTTTTCCTCTTTTTTTTTTCTTTTTTTTTTCTTTTTTTTTACTCAATTTCCATTTATAGATGCTTCCTCCAATTAAACTAGAGCACTGAATATTACAAACTTTTCAATTACAGCTCATGTCTGTATGTTACCATGCATGTTGATAATCTCTGTCAATTGAGCATATGAATATCCATTTTAGTCAGTTTTATGGAGAATGAAATAAACAAAAATTAACTTGTTCCGAAATAGGTTGAGATACGTCTTAGGAGTGGAAACTCCTTACACAGCTATCTCTCACCAATTTCATATTATTAATCAAGTTTAAAATAGAAACACAAAATATTTTTTAAATTTTTGTAAATTTTTTCAAATTTTTTGATTTTTTCGAAAAACTTTGGACTAAAAGTAACAAAATAAAAACAAGATACTATTAACTATTCCCCTCCCCCAAACCTAAATGAGACATTATCCCCAATGTCTGAAATAGTAGAAGATGAGTTCAGAAGATAGTACCTGGTTAGCTGAAATGATACATCTAGAAAGGAAATTAAAGGTTAAGATCCAGATTTATCCGACGCTTCTTATCACAATCATCCTCAGGCCATTTTATCTTGGAAATGATAGGTTCAATTTGTGGTTCATGTTGGGTTTCTAAGGTCAAACCAAGATCATATAAGCATGATAAAAGTGTGAATACTCAAAGAAGTTTGTGTTGAGTTTCAATCAAGTCCCAAGGATCATAATCATGCATAAAACAAGTTGAATACAACCAAATGAGGTGCGGAAAAGACTCACATGGATCGGTTGGATGCGGTGAAGGTGGACCAAATCGGCCTTGGTGTTGCTGCCTCCCTCCAAGCTCGGCAATGGCAGTAAGTTGCAGTCCATTTTCGGCTTTGGGTGGTCCTCCATGGATGCTCAAAGTTCCAAGCTTCACAATGATTCCTTGCTCATGAACTCACTTCCCTATCACCTTAGGATGCCTCCAATAGTGTGCTAGCACAAAAGATCTTGTAACAAGATCATAGCTTCTCCATTTGTTTCGGTCAAACCAAGAAAAATGATGAAGAATTCGGTCCAAGACCGAGAGAGAAGAAGGGAGAAGTTTTTGGCTCCAAAATTAGCCAAAACCGTGTACTGTATGGAGAGAGAGAGTGTGTCGAATTTTTGGTGAGAGAAAAGAAAAAGAAATGTAATTGGTTTTTATAATTTCCAAAATTATTAAACCATTTACCAATTTTCAATAATTCAAAAGTCAAAAGTACATGTCTTTTCACCTTTATTTCCATCACCACTCTCTTTTCACATCAAGTCACTTCACATCACATGTCAATCTAATCAATTGTCATATCACTCAAAGTGACATGATTTGACGCTTGATGTGACGCTAGATACGACTAGCGATTTGACGCTTGATGTGACTTGCGTCGCCGCACTCGAATTCGAAATACGAATGCGCTCGCAATCACACTCGGGCTCGGGTTCGCTAATTCTAAATTAACGATTTTCCGTTGCGTCGTAATTAAATGATTACGCCTAGCGAATTCACTATTCACGTCGCTAACGAATTAATTCTAAATTAATTCGTTCGCCCGAATTAAAATCTAATTTCAATTCCGCGTCGAAATCTAATTTCGTTATAATATATCGAATATATTATTTATCGATTAATTCCAAATTAATCGTTCTCTCTCTTTAACGATATTTTATCCGAGATAAAATATCTCCGTAATTAATCCTAAATTAATTTTCATCTCTCATCGAATTAATCCCAGATTAATTAAAGTGCGAGTCATACGTCATCGGTGAATCTTCAGGAACCGACCCATGAGATCTCCGGATATGTTGGCAGTAAATACGATCGTCGGACTGTCCGAACACGTAAGTACCTTGTACTACGTTTATACCGATTTACAAGACAAGGTTGGCTTCTAGCAAAGCGCCATGCCTACCCAATTCTCCAGAAATATTCTTACAGGAATATATAGATCTATATCAAGCGTAGTATACCGTAGTATTGTGCATATCGGCGCCCAGTATCGGATAGTCACGTGTTAGGGCTGGGGCTGGATAAGTGTCTGCCCCGTCCGAAACACATATCGGATGTCTGGTAACTAGTCTCTATAATCGGATATTCATGACCTAGTCATAATATCACGATTGGATGCGCATCACTTAAGAGCACTAATACCGTATCCTGCGTGACATCATCTCCACTATGACTGGAGTGATACTTCCGTCTCGACATCACATCCAATACTCTACGACTCTCTGATAAACCCAGAAGTGGTAGACACAGAACCGGTTAAAGCCCCCAACCACCAAATCCAAAGTTTATCGATTATCGTAAGTATTAGCGATGCAAGTCTCAGGTTAAGACTATACACACCTACCTCGATTTCGGCCTCCCATAGACACCTATTCATAATACCAATGGGATTCCGAAGGGGTCTATCCAGAGCGAAGCTGTTTCCCGTACCATCGGTGAAACACGACCTCCTATCGCACTTGCATAAGTCTCCAACACTTATATATATGAGAACTATGCCGTTGTGCCCTCACAACGCGCACAAGTGCAATACTAGCCTATTCCGCATTATCGATGTCCAGTCTCGATAATACTACGGCTAGGGATATTTAATGATTAATCCTTCGTGGACTGATACTGTCTCATATCATCTCAATCCAGGAACTAATCATAGGGACCTCTCTTCATTTATATATCTATGGTGATCTAATCACAAATGATGAGAGTGCAATTTCCTTGTTACATAGTTAATTTGCTACAACAACACAATGATCTGTGCAAATAGTGACGCTATGGGTCATATTATCCAACAATCTCCCACTTGGCACGTAGCGAGTCACTCAAGTGTTCCAACACTTGAACTATGTAAGGTTCGCTCAAATTGCTGAGAAAGGGTTTTCGTCAGCGGATTTGTTTGATTATCGTATCGTATGACGCGATTTACACGATCATCACTTCGCCACGATGTATGATCCGAACGAATCAAATGATATAGAAGTATATATCTGGATCGTCGATGAGACCTTTAATTCCTTAGCCTGTGCTGACGCCCAGTTCAGCTGCTAACAGAACTATATCTAATCTAATTAGATTTATGTTCGATCCAAATGGCTTCTTTGCTGCCTCAGCTGCAGCAATTATCCGCATTAGTTGTTTATTCGGCAACAGTTATCTTGCTTGGAAGATTTCCAGCTCACTGTCCCGTTATTCAAACTTTATAGTACCGTAGTATTTAATAGTTTGGAAACTTGCAGCGGTGATCCCAGTCACTTCAAGTTCTCCTTCTCCATAGTTTAACACAACATCTTTAGTTCTCTAAGATACTAACAGATGTTCTCAATTTCAATTTAGTGACCATCACTAGGATTGACCTGATTGTGACTCCATATGCTCGAAGCGTATGAGACACCAATACAAGTACATTTTAAATGTACGATTTCCCAGAGAGTGTTAACAAACTCCAAATCTATCCCAGTAGATCTTTATTCCT
The DNA here is from genome assembly GCA_019454045.1 of Zanthoxylum bungeanum. Taxonomy (NCBI): domain Eukaryota; kingdom Viridiplantae; phylum Streptophyta; class Magnoliopsida; order Sapindales; family Rutaceae; genus Zanthoxylum; species Zanthoxylum bungeanum. The sequence goes on along the minus strand of SKCR01026280.1, from coordinate 89,707 downwards.
TGAATAAAGGTTGTTACTCTCCAGAATTCTACGGAGAATTTCTATTGAAAGAATATCTATGAAAGCCAAGCTTTCACCAATTGCATTATGGGAATTTCACTGTCAGTGCGCTCTCCCACTAACCTCCTTATATACACAAGAATTATTTCGTTTTGAGTCAAATCATAAACCATTATGATTATTTCAAAACGTCAGTTCCAAGAACCTTATGCTTGTTTCAATCCAAACATGGATCGAATAACCTGCAAACCTTGTTGTCGGTTATACAAAATCGTCAGAATGTTATAAACATTCTCCAAAAGGTTTCCTTTTCAGGAAAGCGATTTTGATTTATAACTGACACATTTCATAAATGAAATATACAGTTATCTTCAAGCATTTTCAAAATGGATTTACCATGGCAACAGGTAAAAGGTTGAACCGTTATTAACACAATGTTGATAACGATACCTTTCCGTCAAAAGCCCAGCTTTGTACGTTGGTATGTTGCCTTCCATGTATGTCTTCCTTGAAGACGTTTAATGTACCAATAGGCACAATGCCTTGTGGTACAACAACTAGTATCCAAAATAGTTGTTATACATGAAATCCATTTCGGATTCATGGCACTCTGCCATAACAGGGAGTCGATACCTCGTATCACTTCCTTTAAACGTAGTCGGATGGTACACCTCCATAAGATTGACATCTTCATGGGGCGAGATCAGAAACCCATACCCTAGGTTGTTTTCTGACTCTATCCGATTTGCGAAGTTCTTGTGTATTTGAAGATTAATGGTATAGATTCATCATAGATGAACTATTTGTGTTCCATTAAGGACTTCGTGCCTTGAATAGTGTTACTCCGATTTTCATCGAGTATCACTATCCTCCCACTGACCACTGCATATCGGTATTCCTCTCAGGAAAAAACCGCATGGTGAGCAACAATTACATTGTTCTCATGTGGGATTTATAAGCACTATACTTAAGGTTTCCCTTAGGATAACTATATAGGCACTTATCCAATTTGGGTTTTTAGTTTGGTATTAACCAAACGCTATGCCTGGCATACCCAAATTATCAGGAATGAGAAACCCCGTTTCTTTCCTGTTCATATCCTATATGATATCTGTCTAACAGATTTATATGGAACCTTATTCTAAATAAGTTTTGCACTGTTAATACATGTCCCATTGAAGGAAATAGTAGCTCAAAGCGACTCGTGATAAACCTTATTCTGTCCAACAAAATTCGGTTTTGGTTCGGACACACCGTCTAACTGACGTGTCACGGGAGGAGTCCTCATATGAAAGAATGTTGTACTCTTTCATGTACGTATAAGACTTACTGCTTAAGTAATTTCCATTACGGTCTAACCGTGGCGGAATAATACTATAGTCGATCTGTTTATATACTTCGTGTCGAAAACTTCAAAAGTTTCCGATCTGTGTTCTTCAAAAGAAACACATAACCACAACGTGATGCCACATCCGTTAAGGTCACGAAATATTCATGTTCACATCTAGCCTAGCTAGATATGGGCCCACTAACTTCACCATGAATAGGGCTAACAGATCGGTGGCCCTTTTACTATTACCAAGTAAATAGTATTTTAGGTATTTAACCTAATAAACTAGATTCGTAGACCTTATTTGAATAGTCAAATCAGTCCTAGTACCCACTCTTCAAAAGTGTGGATATACGAGTCTTGTTCAATTGTGTCTCAGACAACAATGCCACAAATAAGTCTCATTGATCAAATCAATTTGAGCTATTTATTTGTCTTTTATATGTTTGAGATTTTATCATATTCAAAATATAAATTATGTTATTTACATCAATGTATTTACCTCAGTATCATCTTTATATAATGAAACACTTTAGTGTTCTAGAATATAAAGGTTTTATCCGCATCGGATTAAACACTGATATGGAGATAATGTTCCTAGTCAAACTAGTTACATTATAACATTTCCTAATTTAAGTACATACCCAAAGGGTAGTTCCTAAACTTAGGTATCTACGGTCGAAACAGCGACTTTCGTCCCGTTTCCAATTCGCAGAATAATCTCGGCTTGAAGTCAGTATCCAGCTCAAAGCGGATTCCGAACATCAATACATATATTTTATGTATCACACTTAGTATTTAAAATCCAATTTCAATACTAGTAGTGAACATAACTTTGACAAATATTTTTAAAGTTAGAGCCTCCGCCCTTTCTTTAATTCCTTCGTGTCTTCCATATCCAAATGGTAGTCACTTTGGGATATGTCAATTATCTTTTCAATATTTCACAAACCTTTGGGCAAGCCTTGGGTTTTGGAATATCGAAACGATATGCACCTTGTGCTACATGCCCAATTGCAAACTTTGACTTTCTCCACTAGAATAGTCAATAATTCTCCAAGAATTATTATTGCAACTTTAATACTTTTAAATCTAAAGATAGATTTATTATAAGTATTTTAATTAGCCTTAAAGTCATCATCACATAAATCTTCCAAAGATTTTATGCTCTACTATTTGCTTAATTACGGCTTAGTTACAATAAGTTATTTTATCAAATAAATTAACCTATTATTAATTCCCAATTGAATATTAAATCATTTAAAACATAAATCCCAAGGATTATATATTTTAAATATTTAACTTTTCAATTCTTTCTTGATTTTAATAGTCCAACTATTTAATCAATTTAATAAGGTACTATTTATTATAATGATTATAATAGTCCAACTATATAATCAAATATAATCCAAATTAATTAACCTCAATTACATTGATTACTATAATCCAATATAAAATCAACTGTAAACTGAAATTAATTAATTCAAATATATTGATTGATATAATCCAATTATATATAATCAAATATAATACAGTCCAACTGTTAATAAAACAACAATTTAAATATTAGTCCAACTAACATTTAATAATATGACGAAATAATTTGTTTGAGCGCGTATATGCGAGTAATTGAACGAATGTTGCAAATTCAATACTTGCCTCCCACTATTTTTCGTCGAGCCTCTAACCCTCTGTGGAGTACTCGGGAAACCGTGTTTCCTAGTGGGCTGAGATCCTGTTAAATAACATACAACCTTGACTTTGGCCAACAAGCTGTATGCTATTTAGCCAGGTAGATCTCACAGATCAATTGGATCCAATCCAATTCCCAGATCCGGTTAGGTGGACATCCAAGTCCTAAACATATTACATATGCCAATGTATCTAATACATTTTCCTATCCTTATCCTCCGAATCATCTAGGCCTTGGCTTTGGCACAACAAACCTAATGACTCCAGTTAAGCGGGACCCATTGACAAGGAAAGTTTCGTAATCAATGTCTTTGGACAAGAAGTGATCTTGATTTTGGCCAACAAATCACAACTTGGACTAGACACCGATGTGGAACAAAACTCTCATGATTCAAATACATCCAATTGACAAGGTCTTGACTTTGGCCAACAAACCAATGCCAATGGATCTTGAACAAGAACCATTCAATGGAAGGATAATCGCTTAATATAAAACGAGGGTTTTCGCGTGCAAATTGGCTACCAATTTAATTATCTTTGTTAAGGTCTCATCATCATACACCCTTAAACATGCATTCTAAATACATAATAAAGCGAGTATGAAAGTAAAATAATAATGATATGCGGATGGATATTTTACACATCGATCCTAGATCAAATCTCTCACTTTCTCTCTCCTGCTAGCACAAATATTTCTTCTACCCGTTACACTACACTTCTAAGAAACCTCATATACATTGAGGGGAATAGGTGAGAAGAGAATACAAAGAAAATAGGAGATAAGGCTGGACTCGCAGGTCCAATTAATAAATCAAATTTATTACAATTTCAAAATCGTCCCACCCGACTAATATCCATCCGATATACATTATTCAAACATCACAACCATGTATTCATACAAGCATGTTATCAATCAATCTAATCAAATTAATTAATCTGATAATTAGTGATCATCAAATGTTCAAACAAAGATTTGATTCTGTTCGAGTCAAACTCGTATTGTGAACATGTACTCAAAGTACGATTTCTCAAATAAAATTAAATTACATAATTAAATCCAATTAATACGTATTTAATTCTAATTAATTATTTAATTCCAAATTAAATATTACACTTTATAAAATAAACCTTTACGACTTAAATTCCAAATTTAATCGTTACGGGTCTCAAAGCCCGATTAATATCCAATATTAGTTTAATTAAAGTCCAATGGGCTTTTAATTAATTTCTTGAGGCGTGGACTTTTGGTTGACTCGGGTAAAACCGAATAACCAAAACCCAATTCGGGAGTTACCCCATAAGCCCATAAATTAATTTAGGCCCATTAGGCCCAATTAAACGTTAAAGGTTCATTAGTCGCATTTGGGCCTTTTGGAAGCGGTTTTGGGCCTAATTGGATCCAACCAATTTTGGCCTAAACCAACTTTGTACAACAAAGTCCAATAAACCCAATAACAACTTTAAAAGCCCAAATCCAATTTTAAGCCCAATAATTTAATTCCAAAATTCCAAATTTCCCAATTAAATTACCTAAAGTGTATAGCATTATTAATTACCCAAATCAAAGTTTCCAAAACACTAAATTTGTCCAATTAATCATGCTTAACATCAATGAATCATGTCCAACATAATTTGATCAAAATCAAACCCAATTTCATGCTTCAAGTGTCTCGGCCAAAGAGGGAAATTATGCCCAAATCAAATTCAATCCAATTGAACCAAATTAAACATAAATTCAACATCCCCAAATGATTTGCAAGTCATCCAATGAACAAAAAATCAAAAATCCAAGACAATATTAGGGTTCAAATTTTCGGCCATCACAAGCAAATTGGGGAAAAATGTTCCAAACACTTTTTCATCAAATTGATCTAATCAATCATCAATTAAAACACATTTAAGCATTCTAATTCATCCAATTTCATTAAAAATGCTCAAAATCAAGTTTTCCCAAATTAAAGTCTTGGCCAACAATAAGAAAATTGGGGAAAATCAATCCAATTAATTTTTCTTTAAATTGATTACATATAACTCTAAGTTATTCATATACAAACATTCTTAAACAAACAATTGTCAAAATCATGCTTAAATCAAAAAAGCCCCAAATTTGCTAAGAACCCTAAATCGTTTTATGCACAAATGGCTCTGATACCATTTTTGAGTTTCAATCAAGTCCCAAGGATCATAAATCATGCATAAAACAAGTTGAATACAACCAAATGAGGTGCGGAAAAGACTCACATGGATCGGTTGGATGCGGTGAAGGTGGACCAAATTCGGCCTTGGTGTTGCTGCCTCCCTCCAAGCTCGGCAATGGCAGTAAGTTGCAGTCCATTTTCGGCTTTGGGTGGTCCTCCATGGATGCTCAAAGTTCCAAGCTTCACAAGATGATTCCTTGCTCATGAACTCACTTCCCTATCACCTTAGGATGCCTCCAATAGTGTGCTAGCACAAAAGATCTTGTAACAAGATCATAGCTTCTCCATTTGTTTCGGTCAAACCAAGAAAAATGATGAAGAATTCGGTCCAAGACCGAGAGAGAAGAAGGAGAAGTTTTTGGCTCCAAAATTAGCCAAAACCGTGTCCTGTCTGGAGGGAGAGAGAGAGTGTGTCGAATTTTTGGTGAGAGAAAAGAAAAGAAATGTAATTGGTTTTTATAATTTCCAAAATTATTAAACCATTTACCAATTTTCAATAATTCAAAAGTCAAAAGTACATGTTTTTCACCTTTATTTCCATCACCACTCTCTTTTCACATCAAGTCACTTCACATCACATGTCAATCTAATCAATTGTCATATCACTCAAAGTGACATGATTTGACGCTTGATGTGACGCTAGATGCGACTAGCGATTTGACGCTTGATGTGACTTGCGTCGCAGCACTCGAATTCGAAATACGAATGCGCTCGCAATCACACTCGGGCTCGGGTTCGCTAATTCTAAATTAACGATTTTCCGTTGCGTCGTAATTAAATGATTACGCCTAGCGAATTCACTATTCACGTCGCTAACGAATTAATTCTAAATTAATTCGTTCGCCCGAATTAAAATCTAATTTCAATTCCGCGTCGAAATCTAATTTCGTTATAATATATCGAATATATTAATTTATCGATTAATTCCAAATTAATCGTTCTCTCTCTTTAACGATATTTTATCCGAGATAAAATATCTCTGTAATTAATCCTAGATTAATTTTCATCTCTCATCGAATTAATCCCAGATTAATTAAAGTGCGAGTCATACGTCATCGGTGAATCTTCAGGAACCGACCCATGAGATCTCCGGATATGTTGGCAGTAAATACGATCGTCGGACTGTCCGAACACGTAAGTACCTTGTACTACGTTTATACCGATTTACAAGACAAGGTTGGCTTCTAGCAAAGCGCCATGCCTACCCAATTCTCCAGAAATATTCTTACAGGAATATATAGATCTATATCAAGCGTAGTATACCGTAGTATTGTGCATATCGGCCCAGTATCGGATAGTCACGTGTTAGGGCTGGGGCTGGATAAGTGTCTGCCCCGTCCGAAACACATATCGGATGTCTGGTAACTAGTCTCTATAATCGGATATTCATGACCTAGTCATAATATCACGATTGGATGCGCATCACTTAAGAGCACTAATACCGTATCCTGCGTGACATCATCTCCACTATGACTGGAGTGATACTTCCGTCTCGACATCACATCCAATACTCTACGACTCTCTGATAAACCCAGAAGTGGTAGACACAGAACCGGTTAAAGCCCCCAACCACCAAATCCAAAGTTTATCGATTATCGTAAGTATTAGCGATGCAAGTCTCAGGTTAAGACTATACACACCTGCCTCGATTTCGGCCTCCCATAGACACCTATTCATAATACCAATGGGATTCCGAAGGGGTCTATCCAGAGCGAAGCTGTTTCCCGTACCATCGGTGAAACACGACCTCATATCGCACTTGCATAAGTCTCCAACACTTATATATATGAGAACTATGTCGTTGTGCCCTCACAACGCGCACAAGTGCAATACTAGCCTATTCCGCATTATCGATGTCCAGTCTCGATAATACTACGGCTAGGGATATTTAATGATTAATCCTTCGTGGACTGATACTGTCTCATATCATCTCAATCCAGGAACTAATCATAGGGACCTCTCTTCATTTATTTATATCTATGGTGATCTAATCACAAATGATGAGAGTGCAATTTCCTTGTTACATAGTTAATTTACTACAACAACACAATGATCTGTGCAAATAGTGACGCTATGGGTCATATTATCCAATAGTTTGCAGAAAGATACTCACTTTGATCGGTTTAGATGTATTTGAAAGTTCAAAAATTCTTTGAGAAGTTGCTCCAAGCTCCTCCAAAGTTGTATGTTGAAGCTCCAAGCTTGAAGTTTGAGATTCCAAACTCTTGGGAAAGGTTTCCCTATCACCTTTGTATGATCTCTTTAAGTGTTAGCTTTGGAAATTTTTGCAATAAAAATTTCCCTTTTTTCTTTTGTTAGGTTCGGCCAAGAGAGAGTTGGAGAGGGAGAGTTCTTTTATTTTTCAATTTTGTGTGTGTTATGATTTTCAAAAAATCAACAAGGTGTTGAGAGTAAAATTGCATTTAATGTTCTCAACCACCTCCATCACCAAAAGATGACTTGACACACATCACAAAAAGTTGATGTGACTTCCATCATAAAAAGTGACTAATGATGTTACTTGATGTGGGCCCAACTTGATTCAAAATCAGAGTGGGCCCGCAAACACATCCCGAGCTCGAGTTCGTCAATTCCGAATTAATGAATTTTCCGTTGTGACTAAATTAAATCAAATTTAATTAAATAATAGTGCCACGCAAAATTATTATTAAAGTCGCTCATAAATTAATTCTAAATTAATTCGTTCGCCCGAATTAAAATCCAATTTTAATTTCGCGTCGAAATCTAATTTCATTTATTATATCAAATATATTATTTTAATCGATTAATTCCAAATTAATCGTTCTCGCTCTTTTAATTGAATTTTATCCCAAATAAATTCTCGCTGTAATTAATCCTAGATTAATTTTCTCTATCTTCTAATTATTCCCATATTAATTATATTCGAGTCATACGTCATCGGTGAATCTTAGGGAAGAGACCCATGAGATCTCTCGATATGTTGGAAGTAAATCTGGCCGCCAGACTATCCAAACACGTGCATACCCGGTACCATATTCTTACCAATTTACGAGACATGGTTGGCTTCTAGCAAAGCATCAAGCCTACCCAATTCTCCAAAAATATTCTTTAAGGAATATATAATCTATGTCAGGCGTAGTATACGTAGTATCGCGTATTACGATCCAGTATCGGATGTCACATGTAAGGCCTGGGACTGGAATAGTGTCTGCCCTGTATCAAACATATATCATATCATAAGTAACTAGTCTTTTTAATCGGATAATCATGACCTTGTCATATTATCCCGATGGTTGCAACCCAATAGAGTACTAGTTCTGTATCCATGTGTGATCATCATCTCCATATGACTGAAGTGATACTTCCATCTTGACATCACACCTCAATACACTACGATTCTCAATAAACCTAGAAGAGGTGTACATAAAACTGGTTAAAGTCCCGAACGACCAAAACCAAAGCGTATTGATTGTCGCAAGTACTAGCGATGCAAGTCTCAGGTTAAGACCAAATACACCTACCCTGAATCGGATTCCCATAGACCCATAGTCATACTACCAATGGGATTCCGAGGGGTCTATCTAGAGCGAAGCTGTTTCCGAATCACGCTAAACACAACCTCTTATCACTCTTGCATAAGTATCAAATACTTAAATATATGAGAACTATGCTGCTACATTATGTAACACGCACAAGTGCGATACTAGTCTATTCTGCATTATTGATGTCCAGTCTCGATAATACTACGACTTGGGATATTTGATGATTAAACCTTTGTGGATTGATATCGTCTCATATCTTATAATCTGTAACTAATCATAAGGACTTTTATCATTCATATATTAAAGTAATCTAATTACGAAATGATAAAATGCAATTTCCATTGTCACATAGTTAATTTGTACAAAAACCACAATGCCTTTTACAAATAATGACGCTATGGGTCATAATTGTCCAATAATCTCCCACTTGGCCTATAGCCAGTCACTCAAACATCTAACACCTAAACTATGTACATGTCGCTCAAACTTTTGCTGAGGAATAGCTTTCGTCAGTGGATCTGTAATGTTGTCCTCTGATGCAACCTTCTCGATCTTCACATCATCATGATGTATGATCTCATGAATCAAATGGAAACGTCGAAGAACATGCTTAGATCATTGATGAGACCGCGGTTCCTTAGCCTGATCTATAGCCCTGTTATTTTCATAATACAATGGAATGGGCTCAGTTGCTAGCGGAACTACTCCTAATCCAATTAGGAATTTACGGATCCAAAATGCCTCTTTTGCTACTTCAGCTGCAGCAATATACTCAGCTTCTATTGTTGAATCGGCAACAGTCTCTTACTTGGAAGATTTCCAGCTTACTGCTCCGTTGTTCAAACAAAATATGTACCTAGATTGCGACTTACAGTCATCTTTATCGGTTTGGAAACTTGCATCGGTATACCCAGTTACCTCAAGTTCTCCATCTCCATAGATTAAGAAAGCATCCTTAGTTCGTCTAAGATACTTAAGGATATTCTTAACTGCCATCCAGTGACCTTCACCTAGATCGGCCTGATAGCGACTACACATGCTCAAAGCATATAAGACATCAGGTTGCGTACATATCATGGCATACATGATCGATCCGACTGCCGAAGCGAACGGGATCCGACTCATGTTGTCTCTCTCATCTTGAGTTTTAGGACACATGTCCTTAGATAGAGTGTCGCCATGTGACACTAGCAACAGTCCCTGTTAGACAATTATGACCCATAACATCACTATTTGTAAAAGACATTATGGTTTTGTACAAATTAACTATGTGACTATGAAATTGCTATTTTATCATTTCGTGATTGGATTTCTTAAACCTAAAGTGATAAAAGTCCTTATGATTAGTTCCGGATTATAATATATGAGACAGTATCAATCCACTAAGGTTAATCATTAAATATCCCTAGTCGTAGTATTATCGAGACTGGACATCGATAATGCGGAATAGACTAGTATTGCACTTGTGTGCGTTGTGGGAGCATAACGACATAGTTCTCATATATTTAAGTATTGGATACTTATGCAAGTGAGATAGGAAGTTGTGTTTACCGATGGTACGGAAACAGCTTCGCTTCGGATAGACCCCCCAAAATCCCATTGGTTGTATGACAATGTGTCTATGGGAATCCGAATCAGGGTAGGTGTATTTGGTCTTAACTTGAGACTTGCATCACTAACACTTACGACAATCAATACGCTTTAGTTTTTGTCATCCGAGACTTTAACGGGTTCTGTGTACGCCTCTTCTGGGCTTATTGAGAATCGCAGAGCATTGGATGTGATTTCAAGATGGAAGTAGCACTTTAGTCATATGAAGACGATGATCACGCAGGGATACACAACTGGTACTCTAATGTGTTACAACCATCGGGATAATATGACAACGTCATGATTATCCGATTAAAGAGAGTAGTTGATTGTGATCCGATATATGCTTCGTACGGGGAAGACACTATTCCAGCCTCAAACCTTGCATGTGACATCTGATACTGGATCGCAATACGAAATACTACGTATTCTACGCCTGAAATAAATTGTATATTCCAGTAAGAATATTTCTGGAGAATTGGGTAGGCACGGTGCTTTGCTAGAAGCCAACCATGTCTTGTAAATTGGTTAGCATGTAGTACGAGGTACGCACTTAATCGGATAGTCCGATAACCAGATTTACTTCCAACATATCCAGAGGTCTCTTGGGCCGCTTCCCAAAGATTCACCGATGATAGTTGATTAATTAAGAGAGAAAATTAATCTGGGATTAATTGAGGCATTATTTAATCTGGGATTAAATGTGTTCGGAAGAGAGAGAACGCGATTAATTTGGAATTAATCGGTAAAATAAATTTAATAGTTAAATTTGATTTTTCTATTTAATTTATTGATATGGGCTAAAATTAATATATCAGATATATTAATTGGAATTAGATTTCAATACGAAATTAAAGTCAGACTTTAATACATGCGAACGGATTAATTTAGAATTAATTCATAAACGGCATTCGTAATAAATTAATGAGGCGTCGTTATTTAATTAAATTAGATTTAATTATTTAGTGACGAAAATTCATTTAATCAGATAGAATGGATCCAAGCCGCGGCAAATATTCTTAGAAACCGTTTGAATTTTGAATTCAAATTGTGGGGCTCACTTCACATATGGTAGTTGGGAGAGTGGTTGGCATTTATGCCAAACCACCAACTTCCCAACCACCTTGGAATGGTTTTGGTGAAACCATTTACCCAACCACCTTGTTTAGGTGAAAAGGGTAAATTGGATTTCACCAAAAGCTTTCTCTCTCTCATTTGCAAACATAACACACAAAATCAAGAAACCCTAATGCTTTGGGCGTGAGCTTCCTCATATTTTTCTCTTTGATTTTGTGGCAAAATCATTCAAAGCTTGGAATCACATTGAAAGGTTGGATCTTGGAGATCACTTCTCAAAATTTTTAAAGCCAAATCCGTTCATTGTAAGTATATTCCGCAACTTATAATGATCTTTATCACATGATTTCATGCTTATTAGATCCTTGGCATGTTCTAGGAACACTAACAATGGTATCAGAGCGAATTTTAAGCATGAAAAATTCTAGGGTTCTTGAGACCAAAATTTGGGGCTTTTGTGTTTTGAACATGATTTTTTCAAATTGATGGTTTGAGCATGCTTAGAATATGATAACTGAGAGTTATGCATGATTAGATTTGAGACAAATCGATTGAATCGAACAATCATAATACCCCTTACTTGGCCGAATGTTACTGCAGTCTACTGCAGTTTGATTTTTTTGATTTTTACTACATTGGATGTGTTTAAAGCATGATATAAATGTTGATTGTTGGTTTGATTAGATTGGAATCAAAGTCAATAATGTTTATGTTAAATTCAACGAGCATGTTGAGCATGAAAATGATATGTTTTGCTTCAATTTATGTTGAGCATAAATTGATTAACTTAAGCTTGATTAATTAGTTAATTGATGTTTTGGAAATATTAAGGTTAATTAATTAATCATGGCTAATACACTTTAATTATAATAATTAAAATATTTGGAATATTAAATTATAATAATTGGCTTTTTAAAGTTTATTGGACTAAAAGTGTGTATTTGGGCTTAATGGGTTTGGTTTGACCAAGTTTGGTTTTGGACTTTTGGATTGGATCCAATTGGGCCCAAAACCAATTCCATAGAGTCCAAATACATCACTTGGCCCTTTAAAGAATTTAATTGGGTCCAATGGGCCTAATTTGATTTGTTGGCAATTGGGTGATTCTTATTGGGCCTTGGCATTTTGGGTTTGATCCATTATGGCCAAAGCCCATGCCTTAAGAATCAATTAAAAGCCCATTGGACTTTAATTAAAATGGCATTGGATGTTATTCGACCTTTGAGACCCATCAAGATTGGATTTGGAATCCAAGTCTTTAAGGCATATAAATAAGTGTTAGTGTTTAATTTGGAATTAAATTTGAATTAGTATTCAATACAAATAGATTAGATTTAAAGTTGTAGTTCGATATAATTCAAGAATACGTACTTAAAAGTATTTATTCTTAAATGAGTTGGACTCGCGCAAATCAAATCGTTGTTTGAACAGTGGATGATCATTAATTCAAAGATTAATTAATTGGATTAGATTGATTGAATAACATGTTTTGTATGAATACCTGAATGTGTTGTATGAATAATGTATATCAAATGGATATTAGAAGGGTGAGGGCAATTTTGGAAATTGTAATAATCTTAGAATTTATTAATTAGACCTGCGTGTCCAGCCTTCTATCTCTTTACTCTTTGTAATTCTCTTCTCACTATTCCCCTCAATGTTAATGAGGTTTCTTTATTGTATCACGTTTTTGTGTAGAAATTAGAATAGTTTTAGCGGGGAGAGGAAATGGTGTGATTTGTTCTAGGAAGAATTTGTGAGATATCCATCTGCATATCATTATTAATTTATTTACCACGCCTTATTATGCTTTTAGAGTGCATGCTTAAGGGTGAATGCTGAGACCTAATCAAAGATAATTAATTGGCTGCCAATTACGCGAAAAACCCTCAACAAATTTTAAACGTTTTCCTTCCATTGAATGATTCATTCTCAAGATCCAAGATTGGCATTGGTTTGTTGGCCAAAGTCAAGACCTTTAACCATCGAGGATGTGTTTGAATCATGAAGGCTTTGTTCTATATCGTATGCCTTGGGCAAGTCGTGATTTATTGGCCAAATTCAAGATCACTTCTTGTTCATCGACATGGATTACGAAGCTTTCCAAGTCAATGGGTCCCTCTTGACTGGAATCATTAAGCTTGTTGTGCCAAAGCCAAGGCTTAGTTGATTCAGAGGAAAAGGTTAGGAAAATATATTGGATATATTGGCATATATATTGTATATATGTTTTGGACTTGGAGGTCCACCTACCGGATCTAGGAATTGGATGAGATCCAATTGATCTTAGAGATCTACCTAGTTAAATATCATACAACTTGTTGGCCAAAGTCAAGTTTATGAGTTATTTAACGGGATCCTAGCCCACTAGGAAACTGGGTTTCCCGAGTACCCAACAGAGGGTTAGAGGCTTCCCGAAAAATAGTGAGAGGCTAGTATTGAATTTGCAATTTCAAATTATTTCGTCAAATATAAATGTTTATTAGTTGCCAAATACGTGCTTTCAAATTATTTCGTCAAATATAAATGTTTATTAGTTGGACTAATATTTTATTATTTTTTTGAACAGTTATACTGTACCCATACATCGTTAATTGAGTAGTTTGACTATTGCAATTAAGATGACAGGAAAGAACAATGTCCGTGACATCATCATATGTGATAATGTCTTCAATGGCACAAACTTTTCTGACTGGGAAATGAATCTCATGATTGTCCTGGGATCCGAGAAGTTACTCTATACTATAGAGAGACCTATTGGGCCTAAGCCCGGACCTGATCAATTGCTTGAGCTAGATCTTTGGAAGACTCATAGCGATGACAACTCCACTGCTCAATCCATTATGCTTGCTGCTATGACTCAGCAATTCCGTCGACAGAACAAGGGATTAGATCCATATAACATGTTGGCGAAGTTGCACGATCTTCATCGATCTAATATTAGATCGCAGAGATTTGAGTTACAGAAGAAGCTCTTTCATGCTCGCATGTCAGAGGGTGCATCTGTTGAGCACCATGTGTCACAGATGATTACTGACATCGATCAGCTAACACAGATGGGCATTGTCTTCGAGGCTGAGACTTCGATAGATTTGATCTTACAGTCTCTCCCCGACACTTGGAGTGGGTTCATCATGAACTACAATATGATGAACCAAGATGATACTCTTGGAGAGTTAATGTCCATACTGAGAGAAGATGAAAAGGAACTTCTAAAGGGCAAGAAGCGTAAGGCGCATTTCGCTTCAATATCTCAGTCTTCAAGGGCTTGGCCCAAGGCGACTGGAGGTATTAAGAAGAAGAAGAAGAAGAAGGGCAAGGCCAAATCATCAAAGACTTCTGGGAAGTCAAGGGACAAATCCCAAGATGTCTGTCTGTAGTGTGACAAACGGGGTCACTGGGAACGTGACTTCCATGAGTACAAGGCGCAGATGAAGGATAAAAAAGCGGGCAAGGCACCAACTTCAGGTATTTTTGTTATTGAGATAAACATGTCTACTACTAGTTCTAAAAATTAGATTTTTGATTCTGATTGTGGTACTTATATATGTACTGATGTGCAGGATCTGCAAATTAGCATGAGACTGACCTCAGGAGAGATTGATCTATGCGTTGGAAATGGGACACGGGTCATCGTTTTAGCCGTTGGCACTTTTGTTTTAGAACTGCCCTCAGGGCATGTACTTAAACTTTCAGACTGTTATTATGTACCTAGTTTGACTAGGAATATTATCTCTGTATCTTGTTTGACCCAATGCGGGTACACTTTTGTATTCCGAAACACTGGGTGTTTTGTTTATAAAGATGATTTTGAGATATGTTCTACTGATGCTAGTAATGGTCTTTATATTTTGAATATAAATCAATCTCAAATATTTAATGTAACAAACAAAAGGCTTAAAGTAAGTAACAAGGATGAAACATATATGTGGCATTGTCGTCTGGGACATATTAACAAGACTCGTATATCCACACTTTCAAAGAGTGGGTACTTGGATGGATTTGATCCAAATTCATATGACGTCGCGAATCTTGCTTATTTGGCAAAATGCCTAAAACACCTTTTAGCGGAAAGGGTGTACGTGTCACCAAACAATTAGCCATCGTTCATAGTGACGTATGTGGGCCATGTCTAGCCAGGCTAGAGGTGGATATGAATACTTCGTAACCTTTACGGATGATGCATCACGTTATGGTTATGTGTATCTTATGAGACACAAGTCGGAAACCTTTGAGAAATTCAAAGAGTTTCGACACGAAGTAGAAAAATAGACCGGTAAAATATTAAGACATTACGGTCGGACCGTGGTGGAGAATACTTGAGCAATGAGTTTTTTGATTACTTGAAAGAGTATGGTATTCTTTCACAGTGGACTCCTCCCGAACACCCCAGTTAAATGGCGTGTCCGAATGAAGAAACCGAACTTTATTGGATATGGTGAGGTCTATGATGAGTCGCACAGAGCTACTTATTTCCTTCTGGGGATATGCATTGAACAATGCAATACTTATTTTGAATAAGGTTCCGTCAAAGTCTGTTCAATAGACTCCATATGAGATATGGACAGGAAAGAAACCGGGTTTCTCATTCCTGAAGATTTGGGGATGCTGGGCATACGTTAAATGTTTGGAAGGTACCAAACTAGTTCCCAAATCGGATAAATGTCTATTTGTAGGTTATCCTAGGGAAACCAAAGGATATTACTTTTACAACCCACAAGAGAAAAAAGAATTTGTTGCTCTACATGCAGTTTTCCTTGAGAAGGAATTCCTTAATGCAATGGTTAGTGGGAGGAATGTAGACCTCGATGAAAATCGGAGTGATGCTGTTCCTGGCATAGAATCCTCAACGGAACAAGAACAGTTCATCAGGGATGAAACTGTACCACAACCTTTGAAGACACAAGAACCGCTTAGGTCACAGAGAGTCAGAAACCAACCTCAGAGGTATGGGTTTCTGATCTCACCTCATTTGGATGTCAATCTTATTGAGGAAGACGAACCAACTACGTATGAGGAAGCGATACAAGATATCGACTCCGCTTTATGGCAAAAATCCATAAAGTCCGAAATGGATTCCATGTACACCAACCAAGTTTGGACACTGGTTGATGCACCAGAAGGCGTAAATCCTATTGGTTACAAGTGGATCTTCAAGAAGAAGACCGACATGGATGGCAACATACAAACGTACAAAGCTAGGCTTGTAGCGAAAGGGTATCGTCAATGACATGGTGTCGATTACGACGAAACATTTTCACCAGTTGCCATGATTAAATCCATTCGGATTATGCTTGCTATTGCTGCATATTTCGATTACGAGATATGACAGATGGACATCAAAACCGCTTTCCATAATGGAAACCTTTTGGAGGATGTTTATATGCAACAGCCTGACGGTTTTGTCGCGCCAAAACTTACAAACAAGGTTTGTAAGTTAAATCGATCCATTTATGGATTGAAGCAAGCATCGCGTTCTTGGAACAAACATTTTGATGAGATCATCAAAGAATATGATTTCATTCAAAATGAGGATGACCCTTGTGTATATAAGAAGGTTATTGGGAGCGCACTGACATTCATTGTCCTTTATGTTGATGTTGTATTGCTTATGGGCAATGACATTCGCATGTTAACATCAGTGAAAGCTTAGCTTTCATTAAAATTCTCCATGAAAGATCTGGGAGAAGTCGTCTATATTCTAGGAATAAAGATCTACATGGATAGATCTAGAAAGCTACTTGGGCTCTCACAAAGCACGTACATTGACAAAGTATTGAAGTGATTCAATAAGGATCAGTCCAAGAGGGGACTGTTGCCAGTATCACATGGCGTCACTCTATCTAAGGACATGTGTAAAGATAAAAGAGACAACATGAGTCAGATCCTGTTCACTTCGGCAGTCGGATCGATCATGTATGCCATGATATGTACGTGACCTGATGTCTCGTATGCTTTGAGCATTTGTAGTCGCTATCAGGCCGATCCAGGTAATGGTCACTGAATGGCGGTTAAGAATATCCTTAAGTATTTTAGACGAACTAAGGATGCCTTCTTAATCTATGGAGATGAAGAACTTGAGGTAACTGGGTATACCGGTGCAAGTTTCCAAATCGATAAAGACGACTCTAAGTCACAATCTAGGTACGTGTTTTGTTTGAACAACGAAACAGTAAGCTGGAAATCTTCCAAGCAAGAGACTGTTGCCGATTTAACAATAGAAGAAAAGTACATGCTGCAGTTGAAGCAGCAAAAGAGGCAGTTTGGATCCGTAAATTCCTAATTGGATTAGGAGTAGTTCAGTTAGCAGCTGAGCCCGTTCTATTGTATTGTGACAATAACGGGTCTATAGCGCAGGCTAAGGAACCGCGGTCTCATCAACGATCCAAACATGTTCTTCGACATTTCCATCTGATTCGTGATATCATACATCGTGGCGATGTGAAGATCGAGAAGGTCGTATTAGATGACAATATTACAGATCCGCTGACGAAAGCTATTTCACAGCAAAATTTTGAGCGACATGTACATAGTTCAGGTGTTAGATGCTTGAGTGATTGGCTATAGGCCAAGTGGGAGATTGTTAGACAATTATGACCCATAGCGTCACTATTTGTAAAAGACATTATTATTTTTGTATAAATTAACTATGTGACTATGAAATTGCTATTTTATCATTTCGTGATTGGATTACTTAAACCTAAAGTGATAAAAGTCCTTATGATTAGTTCCGGATTATAAGATATGAGACAGTATCAATCCACTAAGGTTTAATCATTAAATATACCTAGTCATAGTATTATCGAGACTGGACATCGATAATGCGGAATAGACTAGTATTGCACTTGTGCGCGTTGTGGGAGCATAACGACATAATTGTCATATATTTAAGTATTGGATACTTATACAAGTGTGATAGGAGGTTGTGTTTACCGATGGTACGGAAACAGCTTCGCTTCAGATATACCCAAAGGAATCTTATTGGTTGTATATCAATGTGTCTATGGGAATCCGAATCAGGCTAGGTGTATTTGGTCTTAACCTGAGACTTGCATCGCTAATACTTGCGATAATCATTACGCTTTAGTTTTGGTCGTCCGGGACTTTAACGGGTTCTGTGTACGCCTCTTCTGGGCTTATTGAGAATCGTAGAGCATTGGATGTGATGTCCAGATGGAAGTATCACTTCAGTCATATGAAGATGATGATCACGCAGGGATACACAACTGGTACTCTAATGTGTTGCAACCATCGGGATAATATGAAAACGCCATGATTATCCGATTAAAGAGACTAGTTGATTGTGATCCGATATATGCTTCGTACGGGGCAGACACTAATTCCAGCCCCAGGCCTTGCATGTGACATCTGATACTGGATCACAATATGAAATACTACGTATTGTACGCCTGACATAGATTGTATATTCCAGTAAGAATATTTTTGGAGAATTGGGTAGGCACAGTGTTTTGCTAGAAGCCAACCATGTCTTGTAAATTGGTTAGCACGTAGTACGAGGTACACACTTAATCGGATAGTCCGATAACCGGATTTACTGTCAATACATCCAGAGGTCTCTTGGGTCACTTTCCAAAGATTCACCGATGATAGTTGATTAATTAAAAGAGAGAAAATTAATATGGGATTAATTGAGGTATTATTTAATCTGGGATTAAATGTATTCGGAAGAAAGAGAACGCGATTAATTTGGAATTAATCGGTAAAATAAATTTAATAGTTAAATTTGATTTTTCTATTTAATTTATTGATATGGGCTAAAATTAATATATCAGATATATTAATTGGAATTAGATTTCAATACGAAATTAAAGTCAGACTTTAATACATGCGAACGGATTAATTTAGAATTAATTCGTAAACGGCATTCATAATAAATTTACAAGGCGTCGTTATTTAATTAAATTAGATTTAATTATTTAACGACGAAAATTCGTTTAATCGGATCGAACGGATCCGAGACGCAACAAACATTCATAGAAACCATTTGAATTTTGAATTCAAATTGTGGGGCCCACTTCACATGTGGTAGTTGGGAGAGTGGTTGGCATTTATGCCAAACCACCAACTTTCCTAACCACTTTGGAATGGTTTTGGTGAAACTATTTACCCAACCACCTTGTTTAGGTGAAAAGGATAAATTGGATTTCACCAAAAGCTTTCTCTCTCTTATTTGCAAACATAACACACAAAATCAAGAAACCCTAATGCTTTGGGCGTGAGCTTCCTCATATTCTTCTCTTTGATTTTGTGGCAAAATCATTCAAAGCTTGGAATCACATTGAAAGGTTGGATCTTGGTGATCACTTCTCAAAATTTTTAAAGCCAAATCCGTTCATTGTAAGTATATTCCGCAACTTATAATGATCTTTATCACATGCTTTCATGCTTATTAGATCCTTGGCATGTTCTAGGAACACTAACAGTCCCCTCTTAGACTGTTCCATATTGAAACTCTACAATACTTTGTCAACGTATGTGCTCTGGGAGAGTCTAAGCAGCTTTCTAGATCTATCCCGATAGATCTTTATTCCTAGAATAAAGGCTGCTTCTCCCAGATCTTTCATGGAGAATTTTAATGAAAGCCAAGCTTTCACCGATTGTAGCATGAGAATGTCATTGCCAATAAGTAATACATCATCAATGTAAATGACAATGAATGTCAGTGCGCTCCCACTAACCTTTTTATATACACAAGAATCATCCTCATTTTAAATGAAATCATATTCTTTTATGATCTCATCAAAACATTGGTTCCAAGATCGCGATGCTTGCTTCAATCCATAAATGGATCGATTTAACTTACAAACCTTGTTTGCAAGTCTTGTTACGATAATATCGTCAGGCTGTTGCATATAAACATCCTCCAAAAGGTTTCCGTTAAGGAAAGTGGTTTTGACGTCCATCTGCCATATCTCGTAATCGAAATATGCAGTAATAGCAAGCATTATCGGAATGAATTTAATCATGGCAACATGTGAAAAAGTTTTGTTGTAATCGACACCATGTCGTTGATGATACCCTTTCGCTATAAGCCTGGATTTGTACGTTTGTATGTTGCCATCTATGTCGGTCTTCTTCTTGAAGACTCATTTGCAACCAATAGACTTGACGCCTTCTAGTGCATCAACCAGTGTCCAAACTTGGTTGGTGTACATGGAATCCATTTCGGGCTTCATGGCCTTTTGCATAAAGCGGAGTCGATATCTTGTATCGCTTCCTTATGCGTAGCCAATTCGTCTTCCTCAATAAGATTAATATCCATATGAGGTAAGATCAGAAACCTATACCTCTCAGGTTGTTTTCTAACTCTCTCCGACCTACGCGGTTTTGGTGTATTCGAAGATTGTGGTACAGTCTCATCCTGATAAACTGTTCATGTTCCGTTAAGGATTCTCTGTGATTTTCATCGAGTTTTACTTACTTCCCACTTACCCCTGCATTTAGGAATTCCTTTTCAAGGAAATCCGCATGTAGAGCAACAAATACCTTGTTTTCCCTAGGATATCCTACAAATAGGTATTTATCCGATTTGGTTTCTAGTTTAGTATCTTCCAAATGTTTGACGTATGCCCAGAAACCCCAAATCTTCAGGAATGAGAAACCCGATTTATTTCCTGTCTAAATTTCATACGGAGTCTGTTGAATAGACTTTGACAAAACCTTATTCAAAATAAGTATTGCACTGTTCAATGCATATCCCGAGAAGGAAATAGATAGCTTTGTGCGACTCATCATAGACCTTACCATGTCCAACAAAGTTCGGTTTCTCCGTTCAGATACACCATTTAGTTGAGGTGTTCCGGAAGGAGTCCACTGTGAAAGAATACTATGTTCTTTCAAGTAATCAAGAAACGCATTGCTTAAGTATTCGCCACCACGGTCCGACCGTAATGTGTTAATAATTTTCCTTGTCTGTTTTTCTACTTCGTGTCGAAACTCTTTGAATTTCTCAAAGGTTTCCGACTTGTGTCTCATAAGATACACATAACCATAACGTGATGCATCATCCGTAAAGGTTACGAAGTATTCATATCCAGCTTTAGCCTGGCTAGACATGGGCCTACATACATCACTATGAATAAGGATTAACAGTTCGGTGGCACATGCACCTTTACCGCTAAAAGGTGTTTTAGGCATTTTTCCCAATAAACAAGATTCATAGACATCATATAAATTTGGATCAAATCCGTCCAAGTACCCACTCTTCGAAAGTGTGGATATGCGAGTCTTGTTAATGTGTCTCAGACGACAATGCCACATATAAGTTTCATCTTTGTTACTTAATTTAAGCCTTTTGTTTGTTACATTATATGTTTGAGATTGATTTATATTCAAAATATAAAGACCAAAATTTACATCAGCACTGTAAATGTCTATATTATTTTTATACATAAAACACCCAGTGTTTCTAAATACAAAAGTATACCCATATTCGGCTTATAAAGATACAAATAAAATATTCCTAGTCAAACTAGGTATAAAATAACAGTCTGAAAGTTTAAGTACATGACCGGAGGGCAGTTCCAAAACATAAGTCCCAACGGCCAAAATGGTGACCCGTGTCCCATTTCCAACGCCTAGATCAATCTCCACTGAGGCCAGTCTCCTGCTAATCTACAGATCCTGCACATTAGTACATATATGAGTACCACAACCAGAATAAAAAATCCAATTTTTAAAACTAGAAGTAGACATGTTTATTTCTATAATAAACATACCTGAAGCTGATGCCTTGCCCGCTTTGATTTCCTTCATGTGCGCCTTGTACTCACGGCAGTCACGTTTCCAGTGACCTCATTTGCCATACTATAGGCATACATCTTGGGATTTATCATTTGCCTTTCCAGAAGGCTTTGATGATTTGGCCTTGCCCTTCTTCTTCTTTTTCTTCTTCTTTACACCTCCAGTTGCCTTGGGCCAAGCCCTCGAATACTGAGATGTTGAAGTGAAGTGCTCATCGCGCTTTTTGACCTTCATTAGCTCATTCTTTGCTTATTTAAGAATACCATCAACTCTCCAAGAGTATCTTCTTGGTTTTGTAGTTCATGATGAACCTGCTCCAGCTGTCGGGCAAATACTGTAAGATCAAATCTATGGAAGTCTTAGCCTCGAAGAGTATGCCTAGTTGTCCCAACTGTTCGATGTCAGCAATCATCTGTGACACATGGTGCTCAACAGATGTACCCTCTAATATACGAGCGCGAAAGATTTTCTTCTGCAACTCATACTTCTGCGATCTTAGGTTAGATTGGTGAAGGTCCTTCAGTTTCAACATCATACTATAGGGATCCATTCCCTTGTTCTGACGCCGAAATTGGGGGGTCATCGCAGCGCGCATGACAGATTGAGCAGTTGAGTTGTCATCGCTATGAGTCTTCCAAACCTCAAGCTCAAGCAGCTGCTTATTTCTAGGCATAGGCCCAAGAGGTCTCTCTATAGTGTAGAGTAACTTCTCGGCCCCCATGACTATCCTGAGGTTCATATCCCAGTCTGGAAAGTTCGAACCATTGAAGATATTTTTGCCTATGACGATGTCCCTAACATTCAACTTCCGGCCATTTTAATTGCAATAGTCAAACTATTAAATTAACGATGTAGGGGTACAGTCTAACTGTTAAAAGAAAAATAATAAAATATTAGTCTAACTAATAAATATAACTAACGAAATAATTTGAAAGCGCGTAAAGCCAAGTATTTACACGAAATTGTAAATTCAATACTCGTCTCCCACTATTTTTCGACGAGCCTCTAACCCTTTGTGAGTACTCGGGAAACCTAGTTTCCTAGTGGGCTAGGATCCCATTAAATAACACACAACCTTGACTTTGGCCAACAAGCTGTATGATATTTAACTAGGTAGATCTCTAAGATCAATTAGATCTCATCCAATTCCTAGATCCGGTAGGTGGACCTCTAAGTCCGAAATATATATACAATATATATGCCAATATATCCAATATATTTTCCTAACATTTTCCTTTGAATCAACTAAGCCTTGGCTTTGGCACAATAGGCTTAATGATTCCAGTTAAGCGGGATCCATTAACTTTGGAAAGCTTTGTAATCGATGTCAATGGACAAGAAGTGATATTGACTTTGGCCAACGAATCACAACTTGGCCAAGACATATGATATGGAACAAAGCCTTTATGATTCAAACACATCCGCGGTGAACAAAGGTTTTGACTTTGGCCAACAAACCAATGCCAATCTTGGATCTTGAGAATGAATCACTCAATGGAAGGAAAACGTTTAATATTTATTGAGGGTTTTTCACATAATTGGAAACCAATTAATTATCTTTGATTAGGTCTCATCATACACCCTTAAGCATGCATTCTAAAAGCATAATAAAGCACGATAAATAAATTAATAATGATATGTGGATGGATATCTCACAAATTATTCCTAGAATAAATCACTCCATTTCCTCTCCCCGGCTAGCACTATTCTAACTTTTACCCAATTACATAAACATCAAAGAAACCTCATTAACATTGAGGGGAATTGGTGAGAAGAGAATTACAAAGAATCGAGAGATAAAGGCTGGACACTCATATCCAATTTAATAAATTCTAAATTTATTACAACAATTTCCAAAACTGCCTTACCCTTCTAATATCCATCCGATATACATTATCCATACAATACATCCATGTACTCATACAAAGCATGTTATTCAATCAATCTAATTAATTAATCTTTGAATTATGTGATCATCCAATGTTCAAACAACGATTTGATTTGCGCGAGTCCAACTCGTTTGAGAATAAGTACTCAAAGTGCGTATTCTCGAATTATATCGAACTATAATGTTAAATATAATTTAATTTGTATTCAATAATAATTCTCTATTTAATTCTAAATTAAATAATTACACTTTTATTGTGCCTTTGCGACTTAGATTCTAAATCTAATCTTAATGGGTCTCAAAGCCGTCAATTTAATTAAAGTCCAATGGGCTTTTAATTAATTTCTTAAGGCATGGGCTTTGGCCAATATGGGTCAAACTCAAATGCCAAGGCCCAATAAGGAATCACCCTCTTTGCCATAAAATTAATTTTAGCCCATCAGGCCCAATTAAATTTTAAAAGGCCCATATGTTATATTTGGACTTAATGGAATGGTTTAGGCCCAATTTGGATCCAATCCAATTGTCTTAAACCAACTCGGCCCAACCAAGCCCATTAGGCCCAAATACAATAATTTTAGCCCAATTCCAAATTAAGCCTTATTAATTAAATTCTAATATTCCAAATTTCACAATTTAATTAATTAAAGTGTATAGCCATAATAAATTATTCAAATTAAAATTTCCAAAATATCAATTTACATAATTAATCATGCTTTATTATTTTCAATACATGTCCAACATTATTGAAACAAAATCAAGTCATTAACATGCTATTCAAGTCACGGTAATTTGGGATTTGTATATCCGATTTTGATTTCAATTCAATTAAATCACAAATCAATATATATCAAGCATTGAAACACATCCAATGGTCTAAAAAATAAAAAAAAAAAATCACCATGGCTTAGGGTTCTCCAAGATTCGGCCAAGCCATGTAATTTGGGGAAAATTAATCTAATTAAGTTTTTTATAAAATTGATCATGCATAACTCTTAGTTATCATTATCTAAGCATACTCAAACAAATAATTTTATCAAATCATGCTCAAATCACCAAAAGCCCCAAATTCAAGAATAAGAACCCTAATTCATTTTCATGCTTAAATAGGCTCATGATACCACTCTTGGGTTTCTAAGGTCAAACCAAGATCATATAAGCATGATAAAAGTGTGAATACTCAAAGACGTTTGCGGAAAGATACTCACTTTGATCGGTTTGGATGTAGGTGAAATTTCAAAAATTTCTTTGAGAAGTTGCTCCAAGCTCCTCCAAAGTTGTATGTTGAAGCACTAAGCTTGAAGTTTGAGATTCCAAACTCTTGGGAAAGGTTTCCCTATCACCTTTCTATGATCTCTTTAAGTGCTAGCTTTGGAAATTTTTGCAACAAAAATTTCCCTTTTTTCTTTTGTTAGGTTCGGCCAAGAGAGAGTTGGAGAGGGAGATTTCTTTTATTTTCAATTTTGTGTGTGTTATGATTTTCGAAAAATCAAAAAAGTGTGTTGAGAGCAAAATTACATTTAATGCTCTCAATCACCTCCATCATCAAAAGGTGACTTGACAAACATCACAAAAAGTTGATGCGACTTCCATCACAAAAAGTGACTAATGATGTGACTTGATGTGTGCCCCACTTGATTCAAAATCGAAGTGGGCCCGCAAACACATCCCGAGCTCGGGTTCGTTAATTCTGAATTAACGAATTTTCCGTTGTGACTTAAAAAAATCAAATTTAATTAAATAATAGTGCCTCGTAAAATTATTATTAAAGTCGCTCGCGAATTAATTCTAAATTGCTCGTTCGCCCGAATCAAAATCCAATTTTATTTTTTCGTCAAAATCTAATTTCATTTAATATATTGAATATATTATTTTAATCGATTAATTCCAAATTAATCATTCTCTCTCTTTTAATCAAATGTTATCCCAGATAAATTCTCATTGTAATTAATCCTAGATTAATTTTCTCTCTCTTCTAATTAATCCCAGATTAATTATATTTGAGTCATACGTCATCGGTGAATCTTCGGGAAGCGACCCATGAGATCTCTGGAAATGTTGGCAGTAAATCTGGCCGCCTGACTATCCGAACATGTGCATACCCGGTACCACATTCTTACTGATTTACGAGATATGGTTGGCTTCTAGCAAAGCGTTGTGCCTACCCAATTCTCCAGAAATATTCTTTAAGGAATATATAATTTATGTCAGGCGCAGTATACGTAGTATCGCGTATTACGATACAGTATCGGATGTCACATGCAAGGCCTGGGGCCGGAATAGTGTCTGCCCCGTACGAATCATATATCGGATCACAGGTAACTAGTCTCTTTAATCAGATAATCATGAGCTTGTTATATTATCCCGATAGTTGCAATCCATTAGAGTACCGGTTCTGTATCCCTGTGTGATCATCATCTCTATATGAATGAAGTGATACTTCCATCTTGACATCACACCCAATACACTACGATTCTCAATAAACCCAGAAGAGGTGTACGCAGAACCTGTTAAAGTCCCGAACGACCAAAAGCAAAGCGTATTGATTGTCGCAAGTACTAGCGATGCAAGTCTCAAGTTAAGACGAAATACACCTACCCTGAATCGGATTCCCATAGACACATAGTCATACTACCAATGGGATTTCAAGGGGTCTATCCAGAGCGAAGCTGTTTCCGTATCATCGGTAAACACAACCTCTTATCACACTTGCATAAGTATCAAATACTTAAATATATGAGAACTATGTTGTTACGCTTCCGTAACACGCACAAGTGCGATACTAGTCTATTCCGCATTATCGATATTTGATGATTAAACCTTTATGGATTGATAACGGCTCATATCTTATAATCCGGAACTAATCATAAGGACTTTTATCATTCATATATTAAAGTAATCTAATTATGAAATGATAAAATGAAATTTCCATTGTCACATAGTTAATTTGTACAAAAACCACAATATCTTTTACAAATAGTGACGCTATGGATCATAATTGTCTAACAGTTCAATGGCTAAGATTTAGTCAATTAGATCCGGGGCAGTTCTGGCAGTAAAGAAGAGTTCTTTCATAGGTTTTGTCACGAACCCATTTCTCCGGCCATCATCAAGAAACACACAAAGAAAATCATAAAATCCCTCAATGTTAAATAACCCAATTGATTTTTGGGGTATGTTCAAGTTCGCCCAAGATAGCACTATAAAAATTTCCTCCAATGTGCCCAAGCCACCTGACAAAGCAATAAAAGCATCAGCACGGTTAATCATTTCCACCAGTCGTTCAGACATTCCCTGTACAATCAGTTCCTCTCCGTTTGATTGACCTATCAAATTCACCTCCTTCATGTGCGACGTTTGAAATGATTCCCATAAGTCCAAGATTATCACCGCCATATATTAAGTGCATATTCCTTTCAGCTAAGACCCGACTCTATTCCTATGATGCTTCTATGTATTGTGGTTTAGTACCAATACTAGTACCGTAAAATACACAAATGTTTTCAACTCGTCTTCTTGAAGTGGCTTCCATTTTTTTATGTATTTTTTTCTCTCAAATATGGATGCCTTAAGAGTGCAATGGCGGGCTGAATTTATAGTACCTGAAAATGGTAAGTAATAATAGCACTAGTATCTTCCAAAGGACACTTGTTAGCTAAACAATAAAAGAAATCGTGAAAGGTCAAAAAGTCTGGATCTTGTCTGTGAAAATCAAGATAATTGCAACGGAAAAGCAAATCAAAGCAATTATTAAGGAAACAGAATTGTATATGTAATACGCCACTCGTTTGGTATATAAATCCATTAAGATGCGTCTCAAGAATCCATTCTTACTCACCCATCACTAATGACCTAAATCTCATCTTTGTGATTGCTAAACACCATTACTCCATAAATTCTCCATTTGTGCCTTTCCCTACAAAAATAACACACAAAATTAAAAACTCTGCAACATGTATACACAAAATATAAAAATAGACATTAAAAATATTGCATGGGTTGCCTCCATGTTAGAGCTAAGATTTTCATCTTTAGCCAGATGTGACTAAAATCCATCTGTTATGGAGGTTTCAGAGTGGTTTTGGACGTCCGATTAAAGACAACCCCATGAGCATTGCTTTTGAAGGGTCTCTTCTAACGGTAAAGTGGCAAAAAGAATTTTGTCCCATTCAGTGCTTGTGCCACCTTTTTAATCTTTGTCGCTCCAGTGGTTCCTGAAAAGAAAGAAAGAAAATCAAGAGGTCTCGTATGGTGTTTGACTTGGAATGGGAGTTCCATTCTTTCAAGCTTCTGGGCAATATGTGTAATTTGTACTCCCCAAAACAGTGATGATTCTCTTGAATGCTCAAGTTCTTCAAATTGCTCCTCCATTTGCTCTGCTTCTTTCTCCATCTTTTCTTCACATATGTATTTTAGGATTTCCGCATTCAATTCTTCATCTGTCATCTGTGAAATACATGCTCCATAAGTGTCAACCTGAGGATATAAAGAGATGTCAGATTTTAGGTCTTCATCCTCCGTGGTTGATATGACTGGCTCAGGTAGATCTTCTTCAAACATTTGTGCAATAGAAGCTCCAAGATCTTCTTTTTGAGGATACGTAATTTCATCCTCAATTTTTATTGGCACAAACATCTCTGCTTCTTCATCCTCGTCAGAGTCCGAATAATAAAAATCAAATCGACACTTTGCTGGTTCGGGTTCCTGAACTGATTGTTGTGCAATAGACTTTCCTCATATTTGGGGAAAAATTCATCCAATTATTTTTTCGCAAAATTGATCATAAACAACTCAAAGTCATCCATCCACAAGCATGCTCAAACAAGTAATTTATTCAAAACATGCTCAAAATCAATTTACCCAATTTTACCCTAAAATATTTCATACTTAAACAAGGCTCTGATACCATTGTTGGTTTCTATTGATGTCCCAAGATCAAATTAAGCCATGAAATAGAATGAATACACAAGGAAGAGTGGCAGAAACACACTTACAAAGATCGGATTGGATGTGATGCTCAACAAAAACGTTTCCTCCAAAAATCTCCAAGATTCGGCCAAGGGATTTTGTTGATGAAGATGATCTACAAGCTCCAAGCTTTAAAGGAAATCCATGCTCTAAAATAAGCTTCCCTATCACCTTGGTTTGATCATTTGAATGTGCTAGCAAAATAAAGAAAGAAAATCAAATTTCCTTTCTATGGTGTTCACGGCAAAGAGAGGTTTTTGGGAGAGGGAGAGAGTTTTGTATTTTCAATATTTGTTTTCCAAAACTAATGAAAAAACTATTACCCAACTTTGGTAAATGGCTTTCAAAAAGTCAAAGCCAATTTTGGCTCCAAAATTACAATAAATGATCTCAACAACTTGCATCATGAATAGTGACAACATGTCACCCATAAAAAGTGACTTTGACATCTATCACATTTAAATCACAAGTGATGTGACTCACGATGTGACTTGTGGGCCCCACTTTAATTCAAAATAAGAGTTGCCCGCAAACACTTCCGGGCTCGATTTCGCTAATTTTGAATTAACGAACTTCCGTCGCGACGTAATTAAATAATTATGCCTAGCAAAATTACTATTCACGTCGCTAACGAATTAATTCTAAATTAACTCGTTTGCCCGAATTAAAATCTAATTTTAATTCCGCGTCGAAATCTAATTTCGTTTAATATATCGAATATATTATTTTGTCGATTAATTCCAAATTAATCTTTCTCTCTCTTCAAATAGTACTTTATCCAAGATAAAGTCTCTCTACAATTAATCCCATATTAATTAAGTTCGAATCAAACATCATCAGTGAATCTTCGGGAAGCGACCCAAGAGATCCCTGTATATGTTGGCAGTAAATACGGTCGTCGGACTATCCGAACACGTACGTACCTCGTACTATGTTTTTACCGATTTACGAGACATGGTTGGCTTCTAGCAAAATGCCATGCCTTCCCAATTCTCCAGAAATATTCTTAATGGAATATACGATCTATATTAGGCGTAGTATACCGTAGTATTGTGTATTGCGATCCAGTATCTGATGTCACGTGCAAGGCTTGGGGCTGGAATATTGTCTGCCCCGTACGAAGCATATATCAGATATCAAGTAACTAGTCTCTTTGAATCGGATAATCATGACCTTGTCATATTATCCCGATGGTTGCAACACTAATCCCTGCATGATCATCATCTCCTTATGTCTGAAGTGATACTTTCGTCTTGACATCACATCCAATACATTACGATTCTCAATAAACCCAGCAGAGGCGTACACAGAACCTATTAAAGTCCCGAACGACCAAAACCAAAGTTTACCGATTGTCGTAAGTATTAGCGATGCAAGTCTCAGGTTAAGACCAAATACATCTACCCTGAAGCGGACTCCCATAGACACCTATACATACTACCAATATGATTCTGCGGGGTCTATCAAGAGCCGAAGCTGTTTTCCGTACCATCAGTAAAACACAACATTCTATCACACTTGCATAAGTATCCTATACTTAAACATATGAGAACTATGTTGTTATGCCTTCACAACGCGCACAAGTGCAATACTAGTCTATTCAGCATTATCGATGTCCAATCTCGATAATACTATAACTATGGATATTTAATGATTAAACCTTTATGGATTGATACTGTCTCATATCATCTCAATTCGGAACTAATCATAAGGACTTTTACCATTTATATATCAAAGTAAATAAATTACAAAATGGTAAAAGGTAATTTCATTACAACATAGTTAACTTTGTACAAAAACACAATGTCTTTTACAAACAGTGACGCTATGGGTCATAACTGTCCAACATTTCCTTTGTCACATAGTTAATTTGTACAATAACACCGTGTTCTGTATAAATAGTGATTATGTGGGTCATAATTGTCCAACAATCTCCCACTTGGACTATAGCTAATCACTCAGGTGGCTCAAACTTCTGCTAAGAAACAGCTTTCATCAGCGGATTTGCAAGGTTCTCATCTGATGCAATTTATTCGATCATCACATCGCCATGATGTATGATCCGAACGAATCAGATGGATAATTGAAGTATATATATGGATCGTTGATGAGACCATTAATTATTTAGTCTGTGTTTTAGCCTAATTCAACTGCTAACAGAACTACTCTAATCTAATTAGATTTATTATCGATCCAAAAGGCTTCTATTGCTGCCTCAGTTGCAGCAATATTCCGCTTTTATTGTTTACTCGGTAACAGTATCTTGCTTGGAAGATTTCCAGCTCTCTGTTCCGATATTCAAACTTTATGGTACCTTTATTACGACTTGTAGTCGTTTTATCAGTTAGAAAACTTGCAACAGTGAACCTAGTCACTTCAAGTTCTCTTTCTCCATAGTATAAGACAGCATCTTTAGTTTGTCTAAGATACTTAAGGATGTTCTTAACATCAATCCAGTGACTATAACTTTGATTGGCCTGATTGTGATTCCATATGCTCAAAACCACATGAGACACCAGGTCGCGTACATGTATCAATGTACGAGTTCTTGGAGAGTGTGAACAACTTTTTGATCTATCCCAGAAGATCTTTTATTCCTAGAATAAAAGTTGTCTCTCCCAAGAATTCTATGGAGAATCTTCATGAAAGCCAAGCTTTCATCGATTGTATTATGGGAATATCATTTCCAAGAAATGACATATCATCATTATTTAGGACATTCACTGTCAGTGCGCTCCCACTAACCTCCTTATATACATAAGAATTATTTATGTTTTGAATTAAATCATATACCATTATAATTACATCAAAACGATATCGTTCCAAGAACGCAATGCTTGCTTCAATCCATAAACGGATCGAATTAACTTGCAAACCTTGTTTGCTCATTTTGGTACGATAAAATCGTCAGGATGTTATAAACATCCTCCAAAAGGTTTCCGTTAAGGAAAGCGGTTTTGGCATTTAGCTGCCATATTTCATAAATGAAATATGCAACAACAGTAAGCATTATCTAAATGGATTTAACAGTGGCAACAGGTAAAAGGTTTTGTCGTAATAAACACCATGTTGATGACGATAACCTTTATGTACAAGCCTAGCTTAGTACGTTTGTTTGTTGCCATCCACGTATGTCTTCCTTAAGACTTATATAGTACCTATAGGCACAATGCCTTGCGGTACTTCAACTAGTGTCCAAACTTAGTTGATGTACATGGAATCCATTTCGGACATCATGGCACTTTGCCATAATAGGGAGTCGATACCTTGTATCACTTCCTCATACGTAGTCAGTTCGTATTCCTCAACAAGATTGTCACCTTTACGAGGTGAGATCAGAAACCCATACCCCAGGTTGTTTTCTGACTCTCTCCGACCTACGCGGTTCTTTTGTATTCGAAGATTACTGGTATAGTTTCATCCTTGATGAACTATTTGTGTTCCGTTAAGGAACTGCATATAGGTATTCCTCTTAGGAAAACCGCACGGTGAGCAATAATTACATTGTTCTCTTGTGAGTTGTATAAGTACTATACTTTGGTTTCCCTATGATAACCTATAATTAGGCACTAATCCGATTTGGGTTCCAGTTTGCTATCATCCAAACGTATGCCTAGCATCCCAAATCTTCAGGAATGAGGAAATCTAGTTTCTTTCCTGTTCATATCTAATATGAATTATATCTAACAGATTTTCATGGAACCTTATTCAAAATAACTATTGCATTATTTAATGCTTATCTCTTGAAGGAAAATGGTAGCTCAGAGCGACTCATGATTAACCTTACTAGGTCCAACAAGGTTCAGTTTCTCTGTTCGGACACATCGTCAAATTGACGTGTTCCGGGAGCAGTCCTCATTGAAAGAATACTATACTCTTTCAAGTATTTGAGAAACTTATTGTTTAATTACTTTAGCCGATCTGTTTGTCTACTTCGTGTCGAAACTGTAAAAGTTTCCGATTCGTGTTTCAAAGGAAACACATAACCATAACGCAATTCCATATCCGTAAAGGTCACGAAATATTCATATCCACCTCTAGCCTAGCTAGATATGGGCCCTCTTACGTCACTATGAACGAGGGCTAACAGATCGGTGGCACTTACACTTTTACCAAGTAAAAAGTATTTTAGGCATTTTCCCAATAAACTAGATTTGTAGACTTCATTTGAATGAATCAAATCTTTCCTAGTACCCACTCTTCAAAAGTGTGGATATACGAGTCTTGTTTAATTGTGTCCCAGACAACAATGCCACATATAAGTCTCAACTGATTAATTCAGTTCGAGCTAATAGTTTGTTATGTTATATGTTTGAGATTCATTTATATTCAAAGTCTCAACTGATTAATTCAGTTCGAGCTAATAGTTTGTTATGTTATATGTTTGAGATTTATTTATATTCAAAATATAAATACTGTTATTCACATCTAATGTGTTTATCTCAATATCATCCTTATAAAATAAAACACTTTAGTGTTCTAGAATATAAAGGTATATCCGTAACGGATTAAACCCTGATATAGAGATAATGTTTCTAGTAAAACTAGTTACATTTCAATAGTTTCCTAATTCAAGTACATACCCAAAAGGTATTTCCTAAACTTAGGTCTCTACGGTTAAAACAGCGACTCTCGTCCCGTTTTTTGATTCGCAGATAAATCTCATTTGAAGTCAGTATCCTGCTCATCAGCAGATTCTGCACATCAGTACATATTTTTATGTACCACATCCAATATCTAAAATCCAATTTTAATACTAGTAGTGAATATGTTTATAACAAACATATTTGAAGCCGAAGCCTTGCCCTTCTTCAGTTCCTTTATGTCTGCCTTGTCCATACGGCATTCATGTTTCAGTGACTCCGTATGCCACAGTTTAGGCAGACATCTTGGGATATGTCCTATGTCTTCCTAGAAGACTGTGATGATTTTGCCTTTTCCCCTTTTCACACCCCAGAAGCCTTCGGCCAAGCCTTGGCCTTCTAGAATGTCGAAGTAAGATGCGCCTTGCGCTTCTTCCCTTATTGCAAACTTTGACTTTGTCTCCTTTAACATAGCCATTAACTCTCCAAGAGTTTACTATTGCAATTTAGTACTTCTAAGATCTAAGGATAGATCTATGAAGATCCTTCAATTTTAGTATCATACTATAAGGATCTAATCTTTAGTTCTGATTAAGAAATTAAGGAGTCTTTATGGCAAGGATAACAGATTAAGTACTAAAGTTATCATCACATGAATCTTCCAAAGATCATGCTCTACTATTTACTCAACTCCGGGCTTAGGCCCGAGAAGTCATTTTATCAAATAAAATAACTTCTCGGTTCTCAAGACTATCCTGAGGTATTAATCCCAATTTGAAAATTAAAGCCGTTTAAAATATTTTCACCCAGGTTTATATTTTTTAAATACTAATCTTTCAATTAGCTTGATTCCAATAGTCCAACTATCGAATCAACGATTTCAGGTACTATTGATTATAATGATTACTATAGTCTAACTATATAATCAACTATAATTTAATTGGTTAAATTCAATTATATTGATTACTATAATCCAATTATAAAATCAACTATTAATTGAAATAGTTTGAATACAGTCCAACTGTTTAATTAAAACAACGATTAAATATTAGTCCAACTAATATATTAATTTAATGACGAAAAATTTGAAATGAGCGCGTATGGCAAGTAACTAAACAAATATTACAAATTTAATACTTGCCTCCCACTATTTTTCGGCGAGCCTCTAACCTTCTATTGAGTACTCGGTAAACCTAGTTTCCTAGTGGGCTAGGATCCCGTTAAATAACACACAATCTTGACTTTGGCCAATAAATTGTATGATAATTAACTAGGTAGATCTCTAAGATCAATTGGATCCCATCCAATTCCTAGATCCAGTAGGTGGACATCCAAGACCGAAACATATATCTTATATATATGCCAAGATATGCCAATATATTCCCTAACCTTTTTCCCAAAACAAAATAAAACATATATATAAATTTTGTAAAAGCCTTTCAAAAAGTCAACAAAATTTGGAGCCAAAATGGCAATAAATGCCATCAACCACTCATGTCACTATTCACATCAATCAATGATGACAAGCATCACTTCACTCAAAGTGATGTGACTTCCATCACTTGATTGACTAGTGATTTGATGCTAGATGTGACTTGTGGGCCGCACTTGAATTCGAAATGAGAGTGGGCCCGCAAACACTCCCGGGCTCAGGTTCGCTAATTCTGAATTAACGAATTTTCTGTTACGACGTAATTAAATCAAATTTAATTAAATAATTATGCATAGTAAAATTACTATTCACGTCGCTTGCGAATTAATTCTAAATTAACTTGTTCGCCTGAATTAAAATCTAATTTTAATTCCGCATCGAAATCCAATTTCGAATAATATATCGAATATATTATTTTATCGATTAATTCCAAATTAATCGCTCTCTCTCTCTAATTAATATTTTATCCCATATAAAATATCTCCAAAATTAATCCCAGATTAATTTTCTCTCTCGTCTCATTAATCCCAGATTAATAAAATACGAGTCATACGTCATCGGTGAATCTTCGGGAAGCGACCCATGAGATCTTCAGATATGTTGGAAGTAAATCTGGTCGTCGGACTATCCGAACACGTACGTACCTAGTACTATATTTTTACCGATTTACAAGATATGGTTGGCTTCTAGCAAGGCACCGTGTCTACCCAATTCTCCAGAAATATTCTTAAAGGAATATTATAATCTATATCAGGCATAGTATACGTAGTATTGTGTATTTCGATCCAGTATCGGATGTTCACATGCAAGGCCTGGGGCTGGAATAGTGTCTGCCCCGTACGAAGCACATATCGGATGTCTAGTAACTAGTCTCTATAATCAGATAAACATGACCTAGTCATATTATCCCGATGACTGCAGTACTTAAGAGTAATAGTTTTGTATCCTACGTGATCATCATCTCCACTATAACTGAAGTGATACTTCTATCTTGACATCACACCTAATATACTACGATTCTCAATATACCCAGAAGAGGCGCACACAGAACCTGTTAAAGCCTTGGACGACCAAAACCAAAGTATATTGATTATCGCAAGTATTAGCAGTGCAAGTCTCAAGTTAAGACCAAATACACCTACCCTGATTCGAACTTCCATAGACACATAGTTATATTACCAATGGAATTCCAAAGGGTCTATCCAGAGCGAAGCTGTTTTCCGTACCATCGGTAAAACACAACCTCCTATTACACTTGCATGAGTATCCAATACCCAAATATATGAGAACTATGCTGTTACGCTCCCACAATGCGTAAAAGTGTAATACTAGTCTATTCCGTATTATCGATGTCCAATCTCGATAATACTACGACTAGGGATATTTAATGATTAAACCTTTGTGGATTGATACTGTCTCATATCATCTCAATCCGTAACTAATCATAAGGACCTTCTATCATTTATATATATCTTGGTAATCCAATTACAAATGATAAAAGAGCAATTTCCTTTGTCTCATAGTTAATTTGTCCAATAACATCGTGTTCTGTACAAATATTGATGCTATGGATCATAATTTTCCAACACCGATACCTTAGATTCCTGATATTGCTCAGCCTCCTCCTCTGCTAAAGTGTCTTCGTGAAATGTTTGGTACTCGAAGGCTTCATCAGTGTCATCTGAAAATGCTCCTTGACGTATGTAGCCCTGGTCTTTTGTTAATTGTCTCGCTTGATCAGTCAATCTCTGAATGGATGCTGATTGTCTCTGAATACTTTCAAATTGATTTTGGACTGATTCAAGCATTGTATCCAACTTTTCATCTTGCTTCTTGAACCAATCTTTGAGAATGTCAATCATATGATCTTCTTCTGATGGTTCTAGTTCTTGATGAAGATCAAAAGTGGATGGTGGATAAGATAGAAAGTATGATGGTTCTTCATACCTTGAATGATTCCAATAATTTTGCCACTCTGAAAGGTATATACATTGATCGCTCGGTGGTTACTATCACATATTACACATCTCCTCATTTAGTTTTGTTGAGAAAATGTAGAATTGATTGGTTCTGACATCCAGTGATAATTCTTGGGCTGGACAATAGGCCTCAGAAAACTGGACTGTTGCTCCCTGAATTGGGGTGTATCTTCTGCTAGTAAAGCTCGTAATCTTTCAATATCCCAATAGTATTCCATTGTTCAACCACCTGAAATAAAAGAAAGAAATAAAAATTACCGACAAAAAAAAAAAGAAAATTAGATACAAGTAAATTAGATAGCTTCAAAATTAATAACTCAAGAAAAATAAGTCCCCGGCAACGGCGCTAAAAACTTGACAGGCATAATCACACGCGTATAACGTAAACGCACGTATCATTCAAGTAGTATAAAAATATGATCCAACGAGGACTTAATTTCTATTGCTGTTATTAATTATTGATACTATATATTTACAGGTATCTAATTAAAGAGAGAAGGAATTGATTGCTTTTGGTTGGTTGAATGTGGATTTGCTAAATAAATAAATAAAAGACACAAAAGAAAATACTAAGAAAAATAAATAAAAGACACAAATATCTAGGGTTGTGACTCGACATAATATTATTCTAATTATGAATTTATTTTCTTATATATGTGTAATCATTCATTTTGCTAACCTGGAACACGAAGATATGCAAAAGCCTCTGTCGATGGTCAGATTCAAACACCCAAATAACCCAATTAATCATATGTCTATGTTAACCAAGTTACCTGAATTCATTAAATTCAAGTTCCAATAGTGGCTACCCCCGCCCGACAGGTATATTCCTATCCTGTAAGGAAATCTATTAAAGGATTATCTATCCTCAAGGAAGATTGTGAGCTATTGAATCTAAGGCTGTAACCTAAAATCCATTTTCCAAGTTTATTTTAAGCTTACCACATCAATCTTATTGGTGGTCAGGCAACAAGAAGCATTAAGCTTAAGACTCAATAAACAAACTAAAGAATTACTCAATATATAATTAAATCAATTATTAAGCTTATAAATATTGTGTTTCATCACTTCCTTAGAATAAAAGACAAATACTAGGGTTGGAGGATTCACGTTTAACATTTCATATCTAGGACTCTCACTTAGTATAATATATAAATTATTTTCTGTTCTACTTTCTCAGGAATTAATAATTTTAAACATTTAAAACCAGCCATATAGACGGTAATTATCTGTCACATAAAGACCAGCCATATAGGCGGTAAAGTAATTTATATTTAACCCGACCATATAAGCAGTAATAAAGTTTGGCACTAATTAATCCGGTTAAATTATAATTTATAAATTATAATTAAGTGAGATTTACCTAGATAATTATATTAAATGTTTCACCTTTTACCCCAGCAAAAATTTAACCACAAAACATAAAGAAAATAAAAATAAAATACTGAAATTAAAATTAAAAATAAAAATACAAAAATTAATTATTTAATTATAATTACGAAATAGATGCTAATCTTAAAGCTTATGAAAAACCTTAAGAAAAGCATGAAGATTTCAAAGGAATCAACTGCTTATTTATAGGAGAAAAAACCGAGTTGCGCATGTGCTTCACTTCTCCAAAAGTTACACAAGCTTCCAAATGTGAATTCCATCCCAGCACAAAGGCTAAATCACGTGGATCATTCTTTGAATTTGCATGAGATGAGCCATGCATAAAGTGCTAAGGCCTACGTGAATTGCCATAATTAAAATAACAATAAAAGATGCAAAAGGGCAAAAAAATAAAACATGCACATGCCTCCACTTCCACTCAATCAATTTCACCAAAGCAAATTGTCAACACAGGGGAACCAAAATCACGTGAAAGATGATCCAAGAATAGGTATGTACATTTTGGATCTGGCCTACTCGCCAAAGAAGTCAAATACTTGGCTCCAAAATATAAAAGAAAAGAAGTCTCTCCACACCACATCATCATCTTCAATCTTCATTTTCAAGCATGTTGGTAGGGATTCTTTTCGGTGCTAATGTTGATGTGTCACAATGCGAAGTGGTCCACGGGTCGCGACATATGACAAGAAATTACAGTTTTGCCATTTATTTCCTTTTTTAATCCATTATTTATCGTTTTCACCCTGAATTAATTCCATTAAATCCCAATATTATTTATATCTGCAAAACATACAAAAACACATCAAAATATTCACAAAACTCAAGAAACTATACAAAATATTAAGTGAAATAAGTGGGAAATAGTGATACATTTACCACTCATCACATATAAAACTATTATATTCTGTAATATCTTATAAACTGTAGCTGCTAATCATTAAAACATAGCTAAGTTGAAATATGTTGTTATAAATCTGAAGTTTATCCATAAAGGAAAGCCAGAGCTATAATAACTATTAGGAGTTGAAAATATGAAAATTATAACATTCACTCACAGAGTTGGGAACAATCCTAGAGGCTTGAGCTAGCACGTGAAACTGGCTAAGACTTAATACACAAGATCTATAAACATATGATAGGTATACAGTTAGTATACTTGAGTATTATGATGCTACATAGTCACGTGGACAATACATGAACTAATGCTTATGAGAGAAGATTTAAGCCCTTTCATAACACCATAAGCTATTTGAGATGCTGCTACTAACTATTCGTACATGTGTCTTGACATTCCTACAGCAGATTGTCAAGAAGTCATTCTAGCGTGGTCTCTAACACACCCAATGGCCATATCAGAACCCCAAACCCTTCTTGGTCAATCACAGCATCTTCATCATTATCTTCAATTGTTATTTCCTATATCAATCTGCCACATTACAACATCATCACCATAAGACATCACAACTATTCTTCCCTCAAGTTTACACAAGCATAAACCATAACAAATATCATTAATTAAGCATGCTCAATAAATAATCATCCTCTAATATGCTGTCGCAAACTTAACCTAACTCACATATGTGTCATGACCTTGAATCACACCAAACCAAACTCAAAATCATGATAATCATAATCAATCTTGCTAAACCCATACTCAAATCAAAACTATCACGCTACATGAATATAGATCTAGCTTGGGTTTCTTGGGTTTTCACAAACACAGTCATAGGTTCTAACCCATCTCAAATCTTACACAATCCATGAAAATAATCTTACATCTATGCATGATTAGCCTCATAATAAACTCTACCATGAATGATTTCATAGGTCATATTTGGTTTTACTAGATAAGTTTGAAAATCATGAAGAAATGCAAAGTGAAAGCTAAATAGGAGATAAGAAATTTACCTTGCTTCAAGTGATATTGAAAATGGAAGAGATAACACTCTTGAGATTGCTAAAATGAGCAAAAAATGAAGGGGTAGCCAAGTTTGGGCTTGAGATTAAAGAAGATGGATAAGGGTTATTAAACTATTTATAAAGAGCCCTCAATTCTTGAGTGTTATGATCTAATTATGAGACTAAAATCATAATCCGTTCGACCGTAACTTGAACGCGCCCAAATCTATTGAGTCTCATTCGAATGTCTATCGAACGCCATAACATCACTATTTGTAAAAGACATTGTGGTTTTTGTATAAAATTAACTATGTGACAAAGGAAATTACTATTTTATCATTTTGTAATTAGATTACTTTGATATATAAATAATAAAAATCCTTATGATTAGTTCTGGATTAATAAGATATGACAATCCACGAACACTTTAATCATTAAATATCTATAGTCGTAGTATTATCAAGACTGGACATCGATAATGCGAAATATACTAGTATTACACTTGTGCGCGTTATGGAAGCTTAACGGTAAAGTTCTCATATATTTAAGTATTGGATAATTATGCAAGTGTGATAGTAGGTTCTGTTAGCCGTTAGACCGGCAACAGCTTTGCTCTGGATAGACCCCTCAGAATCTTATTAGTAGTATGACTATGTGTCTATGAGAATCTGAATCAGGGTAGGTGTATTTGGTCTTAACTTGAGACTTGCATTGCTAATACTTGCGACAATCAATAAACTTTGGTGTTGGTCGTCCGGGGCTTTAAAAGGTTCTGTGTACGCCTCTTATGGGTTTATTGAGAATCGTAGTGTATTGGGTGTAATGTCAAGATGGAGTATCACTTTAGTCATATGGAGATGATGATCACGCAGAGATACAGAACTAGTACTCTTAAATGCTACAGCTATCAGGATAATATGACAAGGTCATGATTATCCGATTATAGCGACTAGTTGCTTGTGATCCGATATATGCTTTGTATGGGACAGACATAATTCCAGCCCCAGGCCTAGCATTTGACATTCGATACTAGATCGTAATACGTAATACTTAGTATACTACACTTGATAAAGATTATGTATTCCTTAAGAGAATATTTTTGGAGAATTGGGTAGGCACGGTGCTTTGCTAGAAGTCAACCATGTCTTGTAAATCGGTAAGAACGTGGTACTAGGTACGCACGTATCCGGATAGTCCAATGACTGTATTTACTGCCAACATATCCACGGATCTCATGGGTCACTTCCCAAAGATTCACCGATGATATTTGACTCGAACAGAATTAATTTAAGATTAATTATAAGAGAGAGAAAATTAATCTGAGATTAATTACGACAAGAATTTATCTAGGATAAAATTCGAATAGAAGAGAGAACGCGATTAATTTGGAATTAATCGATTAATTGGATTA
Source organism: Zanthoxylum bungeanum (assembly GCA_019454045.1). Taxonomy (NCBI): domain Eukaryota; kingdom Viridiplantae; phylum Streptophyta; class Magnoliopsida; order Sapindales; family Rutaceae; genus Zanthoxylum; species Zanthoxylum bungeanum. Next base: position 47,980 of record SKCR01026280.1, on the reverse strand, counting down.
TATTGATTGAATAACATGCTTTGTGTGAATACATGGATGTATTTGTATGAATAATGTATGTCAGATGGATATTAGAAGGATGAGTGTAATTTTGGAAATTGTTGTAATAAATTTAGAATTTATTAAATTGGACCCGCGTGTCCAGCCTATTATCTCTTTACTCTTTGTATTTCTCTTCTCACCAATTCCCCTCAATGTAAATGAGATTTCTTTAATGTATATGTAATTGGGTAGAAGTAAGAATAGTGCTAGCGGGGGAGAGAGGAAAGTGAGAGATTTGTTCCATGAACAAATTTGTTATATATCCATCCGCATATCATTATTAATTTATTTCGTGCCTTATTATGCTTTTAGAATGCATGCTTAAGGGTGTATGATGAGACCTAATCAAAGATAATAAATTAGTTGCCAATTTACGCGAAAAACCCTCACTCAAATATTAAGTGTTTTTCCTTCCATTGAGTGGTTCTTTCTCAAGATCCAAGATTGGCATTAGTTTGTTGGCCAAAGTCAAGATCAATGTCAATCGCAGATGTGTTTGAACCACGAAAGCTTTGTTATATATCAAATGTCTTGGGCAGTTGTGACTTGTTGGCCAAAGTCAAGGTCACTTCTGTACATCGATGTGGATTACGAAGCTTTCCCACTGTCAGTAGGTTGTGCTTAACTGGAATCATTAAGCTTGTTGAGCCAAAGCCAAGGCTTAGTTGATTCAGAGGAAAAGATTAGGAAATATATTGGATATATTTACATATATTGGAAATCTGTTTCGGATTTGGAGGTCCACCTACCGGATCTAAGAATTGGATGGGATCCAATTGATCTTAGAAATCTACCTAGTTAAGTTTCATACAGCGTGTTATATTATTTAACGGGATCCTAGCCAACTAGGAAACTAGGTTTCCCCAGTACTCAATAAAGGGTTAGAGGCTCACCAAAAATAGTGGGAGGCCAGTATTAAATTTGTAATTTTGTTTAATACTTGCCAAATATGCGCTTTCAAATTATTTTTGTCATTATATATTTAAATTAGTTGGACTAATATTTTATTATTTTCTTTTAACAGTTGGACTGTACCCGAAATCGTTGATTGAATAGTTAGACTATTACAATTCAAGATGGCTGGAAAGATCAACGTTAGAGACATTATCATTGGCAAAAATGTCTTTAACGGTGCAAACTTTCCTGACTGGGATATGAACCTCAGGATTGTCCTGGGGGATGAGAAGATGCTCTATACGATAGAGAAACCTCTTGGGCCTAAGCCTGGAATTTAGTAGCCACTTGAGCTTGAGCTTTGGAAAACTCACAGTGATGACAACTCAACTATTCAATCCGCCATGCTTGCTGCAATAACCCCACAATTTCGTCGTTCAAATAAGGGATTGGATCCCCACGAAATGATGTTGAAATTGATGGACCTTCACCGATATAATCTTAGATCACAGAAGTATGAATTGTAGAAGAAGCTCTTTCGCTCTCGTATGTCAGAGGGTACATCTTTCGAGCACCATGTGTCACAGATGATTGCTGACATCGAACAGGTGGGTCAACTGGGCATAACCTTTGAAGCTGAGACTTCCATAGAGTTGATCTTACAGTCTTTTCCTGACAGCTGGAGCGGGTTCATCATGAACTACAATATGATGAACCAAGAAAAGACTCTTGGAGAGTTGATGGCAATGCTGAATGAGGCAGAAAAAAGAGCTTTTAAAGGGCAAGAAGCGCGAGGCGCACTTCACATCGATATCTCAGAATTCCAGGTCTTGGCCATAGGCTTCTGGAGGTGTGAAGAAAAAAAAAAAAAGGGCAAGGCCAATTCATCAAAGTCTTCTGGGAATGCAAAGGACAAATCCCAAGATGTCTACCTATAGTGTGGCAAACGAGGTCACTGGAAGCATGACTGTCGTGAGTACAAGGCGCACATGAAGGAAGTGAAGGCGGACAAGACACCTTCTTCAGGTATGTTTGTTATAGAAATAAACATGTCTACTTCTAGTTTTAAAAGTTGGATTTTTGATTCTGGATGTGGTACCGATATATGTACTGATGTGTAGGATCTGTAGATTAGTAGGAGACTAGCTTTAGGGGAGATTGACCTACGAGTTGGAAATGAGACTAGAGTCACTGTTTTGGCTATTGAGACCTATATTTTGAAACTGCCCTCGTGGCATGTATTTACTTTATTAGACATTTATTATGTACCTAGTTTGACTAGAAACATTATCTCTGTATCTTGTTTGACCCAATGCGGGTACACTTTTGTATTCCGAAACACTGGGTGTTTTGTTTATAAAGATGATTTTGAGATATGCATTACTGATGTAAATAATGGTCTTTATATTTTGAATATAAATGAATCTCAAACATATAACATGACAAACATAAGGATCAAAATGAGTAAAACAGATAAAACTTATCGGTGGCATTATTGTCTGGGATACATTAACAAGACTCATATATCCATAATTTCAAAGAGTGGATACTTGGACGGATTTGACCCAAATTCATATGACGTTTGCGAATTTTATCACAGTGGACTCCTCCTAGAACACCTCAATTAAATGGGGTGTCCAAACGGAGAACCAAACTTTGTTGGACATGGTAAGGTCAATGATGAGTCGCACTGAGCTACCAATTTCCTATTGGGGATATGCATCGAACAATGCAATACTTATTTTGAATATGGTTCCATCAAATTCTGTTGGACAGACTCCATATGAAATATGGACAGGAAAGAAATCGGGTTTCAAATTCCTAAAGATTTGGGGATGTTGGGCATACATTAAACGTTTGGATGGTACCAAACTAGAACCCAAATCGGATAAATATCTATTTGTAGGTTATCCTAGGGAAACTAAATGATATTACTTCTACAACCCACAAGAGAACAATGTATTTATTGCTCTACATGTCGTTTTCCTTTTGAAGGAATTCCTAAATGCAGTGGTAAGTGGGAGGAAAGTAGAACTCGATGAAAATCATAGTGATACTGTTCCTGGCACCGACTCCCAAATGGAACACGAACAGTTCATCGGGGATGAGACTGTACCATAATCTTAATACACCAGAACCGCGTAGATCAGAGAGAGTCAGAAAACAACCTGAGAGGTATGGGTTTCCGATATCACCCCATGTGGATAGTAATCTTATTGAGGAAGATGAACCAGCTACGTATGAGGAAGTGATACAAGATATCGAATTCACTTTATGACAAGAAGCCATGAAGTCCGAAATGGATTCCATGTATACCAACCAAGTCTAGGTACTGGTTGATGCACCAGAAGGCGTTAAGCCAATTATTTGTAAATGGATCTTCAAGAAGAAGATTGACATGGATGGCAATATACAAACGTACAAAGCTAGGCTTATAGCGAAAGGGTATCGTCAACGACATCATGTCGATTACGATGAAACTTTTTCACATGTTGACATGATTAAATCCATTCGGAGAATTCTTATTATTGATGCATATTTCGATTATGAAATATAGCATATGGATGTCAAAATCATTTTCCTCAACGGCAACCTTTTGGAGGATATTTATATGCAACAGTCTGACGGTTAGGTCATACCAAAACATGCAAACAAGATTTGTAAGGTAAATCGATCCATTTATGGATTGAAGCAAGCACCGCGTTCTTGGAACCAACGTTTTGATGAGATCATAAAAGAATATGATTTCATTCAAAATGAAGATGATCCTTGTGTATATAAGAAGGTTAATGGGACCGCACTGATATTCATTGTCCTTTACATTGATGATGTATTATTTATTGGCAATGACATTCCTATGCTACAATCGGTGAAAGCTTGGCTTTCATTAAAATTCTCCATGAAAGATCTGGGAGAATCAGCCTTTATTTTGGGAATAATGATCTACCGGGATAGATCTAGAAAGCTGCTTGGACTCTCTTAGAGCTCGTACATTGATAAATTATTGAAGAGATTCAACATGGATCAGTCTAATAGGGGACTGCTGCTAGTGTCACATGACGTCTCTCTATCTAAGGACATGTGTCCTAAAACTAAAGATGTGAGAGAATTAATGAGTCAGATCTCGTTCGCTTCTGCAGTCGGATCTATCATGTATGCCATGATATGTATGTGACCTGATGTCTCATATGCTTTGAGCATGTATAGTCGCTATCAGGCCGATCCAGGTGACGGTCACTGGATTGCTGTAAATAACATCCTTAAGTATCTTAGAAGAACTAAAGATGTTTTCTTAGTCTATGAGGAAGGAGAACTTGAGGTGATTGGGTTCACCGATGTAAGTTTCCAAACTGAGAAAGAGGATTGTAATTCGCAATCAGGGTACATATTTTATTTGAACAAGGTAGCAGTGAGATGGAAATCTTCCAAACAATAGATTGTTACCGATTCAACAACAGAAGCAGAATATATCGCTGCAGCTGAAGCAGTAAAAGAGGCAGTTTGGATCCGTAAATTCCTAATTAGATTAGGAGTAGTTCCGTTAGCAGCTGAGCCCGTTCCTTTATATTGTGACAATAAATGGGTTATAGCACAGGCTAAGGAACCACGGTCTCATCAATGATCCAAGCATATACTTCGACGTTTCCATCCGATTCGTGAGATCATTCATCGTGGCGATATGAAGATCGAAAAGATTGCTTCATATGACAACATTGCAGATCCGCTGACGAAACCTATTTCTCCGCAAAAGTTTGAGCAATATGTACATAGTTCAGATGTTAGATACTTGAGTAATTGGCTATGAGCCAAGTGGGAGATTGTTGGACAATTATGACCCATAGCATCACTATTTGTAAAAGACATTGTGGTTTTGTTACAAATTAACTATGTGACAAATGAAATTGCTATTTTATCATTTTGTAATTAGATTACTTTAATATATAAATAATAAAATTCCTAATGATTAGTTCCGAATTAATAAGATATGATACAGTTTCAATCCACGAACGGTTTAATCATTAAATATCCATAGTCGTAGTATTATCAAGATTGGACATCGATAATGTGAAATATACTAGTATTGTACTTGTGCACGTTATGGAAGCTTAACGACATAGTTCTCATATATTTAAGTATTAGATACTTATGCAAGTATGATAGGAGGTTCTGTTAGCCATTAGATCGGCAACAGCCTCGCTCTGGATAGACCCATCAGAATCTCATTGGTAGTATGACAATATGTCTATGAGAATCCGAATCAGGGTAGGTGTATTTGGTCTTAACTTGAGACTTGCATTGCTAATACTTGTGACAATCAGTACATTTTGGTTTTGGTCGTCCGGGGCTTTAAAAGGTTCTGTGTACGCCTCTTCTGGGTTTATTGAGAATCATAGTGTATTGTGTTGGTGATTATCTAGGTCCCAAGATCATTAAACAAGCATGATAAAGTGTTGAATACATCTCAAAGGAGTTGCGGAATACTCACATCGATCGGTTGAGACGATTGAAGACGAACAAAACCATTTTGGATCCTCCAAGGTGGCGCCAAAAACAGCAGTTCACAGCCCACTGTTTCAGTTTTAGATCTTTATTTTGAGCTTCGAATCTTCGTCGAACGATTCCCGGCTCAAGGGTAAGTGTCCCTAACACCTTCATATGTCTCTCGGGAGTGCTAGCTCGCTAGGATTTTGCCACAAAACCCATGAAATTGCCTTGCAATTTTCGGCCAACCCATGGCAGTTCACTGCCATGGGCGTGAGAGAGAGAGAGTTAGATGGAGAGGATGATTTGTGTATTAGGTTAATCTTTAAAAGATTTAAATGTTTGGTTTATATATTATCCAAAATATATTAATGATTTACCAAATTAAAATTTGTCAAAAGTCAAATGGTAAATCAAATATAATTGATTTCAAAAATCAAGTACATACCAAACATTCCAACCACTCCACTAACTCACATCAAGTCAATATTAATCAATCAAACACTCACATCAATCAATCAAATGTCACATCACTCAAAGTGACGTTTGATTTGACGGTTTGATGTGACGAATGACTTGACGCTTGATGTGACTTGCGTGCCGCACTCGAATTCGAAATACGAATGCGCTCGCAATCACACTCGGGCTCGGGTTCGTTAATTCCAAATTAACGATTTATCCATTGCGTCGTAATTAAATGATTACGCCTAGCGAATTCACTATTCACGTCGCTAACGAATTAATTCTAAATTAATTCGTTCGCCCGAATTAAAATCCAATTTTAATTCCGCGTCGAAATTCAATTTCGTTTAATATATCAAATATATTAATTTGCCGATTAATTCCAAATTAATCGTTATCTCTCTTTTATTGATATTTTATCCTAGATAAATTATATCCAAAATTAATCCTAGATTAATTTTCTCTCTCATCGAATTAATCCCAGATTAATTAAAGTGCGAGTCATACTTCAACGGTGTATCATTGGGACGCGACCCAAGAGATCCCCGGATATGTTGGCAGTAAATCGGGTCGTCGGACTATCCGAACACGTACATACCAAGTACTACGTTTTACCGATTCACAAGACAAGGTTGGCTTCTAGCAAAGCGCCATGCCTACCCAATTCTCCGGAAATATTCTTACAGGAATATGTGATCTATATCAAGCGTAGTATACCGTAGTATTGCGTATTTCGATCCAGTATCGGACTGTCACGTGCTATGCCTGGGGCTGGAGTTGTGTCTGCCCCGTACGAAGCACATGTCGGATGTCTGGTAACTAGTCTCTATAATCGGATATACATGATCTAGTCATAATATCCCGATGGCCGCGCAGCACTTAAGAGTACTAATACCGTATCCTACGTGACATCATCTCCACTATGACTGGAGTGATACTTCCGTCTTGACATCACACCCAATACTCTACGATTCTCAATATACATAGTATCGGCGTACACAGAACCGATTAAAGCCCTAGACGACCTCAACCAAAGTATATTGATTGTCATAAGCATTAGCGGTGCAAGTCTCAGGTTAAGACCAAATACACCTACCCTGATGTCGGACTCCCATAGATACATAGTCAAACTACCAATGGGATTCCAAAGGGGTCTATCCAGAGCAAAGCTGTTTCCCGTACCGTCGGTGAAACACAACCTCCTACCGCACTTGCATAAGTATCCAATACTTAAGTATATGAGAACTACGCCGTTGTGCCCTCACAACGCGCACAAGTACGATACTAGTCTTTTACGTATTTATCGATGTCCAATCTCGATAATACTCTGACTAGGGATATTTAATGATTTATCCTTCGTTGATTGATACTGTCTCATATCATTCTCAATCAAGGAACAAATCATAAGGACCTCTCATCATTTATACATCTTGGTGATCTAATCACAAATGATAAGAGTGCAATTTCCTTTGTCACATAGTTAATTTGTACAACAACACAATGATCTATATAAATAGTGACGCTATGGGTCATAACTGTCCAACAATCTCCCACTTGGCCTATAGCCAGTCACTCGAGTGTTTAACACCCGAACTATGTACGGTTGGCTCAAATTACTGAGAAAAGGTTTCATCAGCGGATTTTTATGATTATCGTCTGATGCGATTTATACGATCATCACATCGCCACGATGTATGATCCGAACGAATCAGATGAATAGTCAAAGTATATATCTGGATCGTTGATGAGACCATTAATTCTTTAGCCTGTGCTGACGCCTAGCTCAGCTGCTAACATAAATATATCTAATCCAATTAGATTTATTATTGACCCAGATGGCTTCTTTTGCTGCTTCAGCTGCAGCAATGATCCGCATTTGTTATTTATTTGGTAACAGTATCTTGCTTGGAAGATTTCCAGCTCACTGTACCGTAATTCAAACTGTTTAGTATCGTTTGCGACTTTCAGTCGTTTTATCGGTTTGGAAACTTACAGCAGTGATCCTAGTCACTTCAAGTTCTCCTTCTCCATAGATTAAGACAACATCCTTAGATCTCTAAGATTCTAACGGATGTTCTTAACATCAATCCAGTGACCATCACCTGGATTGGCCTGATTGTGAATCCATATGCTCAAAGCGTATGAGACACCAGGTCGTGTACATTTTTCAATGTACAAGTTCTCGCAGAGTTTTAACAACTTTATCTATCTCAGTAGATCTTTATTCCTAGAATAAAGGTTGTTACTCCCAAGAATTCTACGGAGAATTCTCTTCAAAAGCCAAGCTTTTGCCGATTATTTTATATGGGAATTTCATTTCCAAGAAATGACATATATTATCATTATTTTATTAAAGGACATTCTTGTCAGTGCGCTCCCACTAACCTTCTTATATACACAAGAATCATTTTCGTTTTGAATTAAATCATAAACCATTATGATTACATCAAAACGTTAATTCCAAGAACCTAATGCTTGCTTCAATCCAAACATGGATCGAATAACCCGCAAACCTTGTTTACTGGTTTTAGTATGACAAAATCGTCAGGATGTTATAAACATCCTTCAAAGGGTTTCCGTTTAAGGAAAGTGATTTTGATCATTTACTGACACATTTCATAAATGAAACGTGCAGCTACTGCAAGCATTTTCCAAATGGATTTGTCGTGGCAGCTGGCAAAAGGTCGAACCGTAATCAACACAATGTTGATAACGATACCTTTCCGCTACAAGCCCAGCTTTGTACGTTGGTATGTTGCCATCCACGTATGTCTTCCTTGAAGACTTATGCAGTACCTATATGTTGGTTTCTATTATTTGTCCCAAGGAAAGATTAAGCATTTAAAATACAACAATGAATATATACAAAAGATGAAGTATGGCGGAATCATACTTACAATGCTTTGGTGATGAAGAAAATCAAATCAAAAGTGGAAGCTCCAAGGTTGAAGATGATTTTCGGCCAAGGTGAAAGGATGGTGGAAAGCTCCAAGCTTTTAGTATTCCATGCCCTTGGAAGGTTTCCCTATCACCTCTTTAGATCAAAAGTGTGCTAGCAAATGAAGAAGAAAGAAAGAAAAAATCCTTCCTTTTGCCTTGAGAAGTTTCGGCTATTGGAGAGAGGGGGGAGAGAATTTTGTTTTTCAATATTTGTTTCTAAAACAATAATGATAAAACTAATACCAAAAAGTTTGGTATATCTTTGCAAAAGTCAAGAAGATTTTTCCCTCCAAAATGGAATTTAATGCCTCCACCAACACCTTTCATGAATAATGACTAGAGGTCACTTTAATAAAGTGATGTGACTTCTATCACCTAGTCATGTCAAGTGATGTGACTTCGCGATGTGACTTGCGGGTCCCACTCGTTTCAAAATACGAATGTGTCCGCAAACACTTTCGGGCTCGGTTTCGCTAATTCCTAATTAACGAATTTCCGTCGCGATGTAAATTAAATAATTATGCCTAGCGAAATCACTATTCACGTCGCTAACGAATTAATTCTAAATTGATTCGTTTGCCCGAATTAAAATCCGATTTCAATCCCGCGTCGAAATCTAATTTCGTTTAATATATCGAATATATATTTTTTTACCGATTAATTCTAAATTAATCGTTCTCTCTCTAAATAAGGCACTTTATCCAAGATAAAGTTTCTCCGCAATTAATCCAAGATTAATTGAGTACGAATCTAATATCATAGGTGAATCTTCAGGAAGCGACCCAAGAGATCTCCGGATATGTTGGCAGTAAATACGGTCGTCGGATAATCCGAACACGTACGTACCCAGTACTACGTTTTTACCGACTTACAAGACAAGGTTGGCTTCTAGCAAAGCGCGATGCCTACCCAATTCTCCAGAAATATTCTTATAGGAATATAAGATCTATATCAAGCGTAGTATACCGTAGTATTGCGTACATCGATCCAGTGTCGTTTGATCACATGTTAGGCCTGGGGCTGGAAATGTGTCTGCCCCGTACGAAACATATATCGGACATCAAGCAACTAGTCTCTTTAAATCGGACAATCCTGACCTAGTCATATTGCCCCGACGGTTGCAACCTTTTATGGAGTACTAGTTCTGTGTCCTGCGCGATCATCAACTCCATATGTCTGAAGTGACACTTCCATCTTGACATCACACCCAGTACACTACGATTCCTGATAAACCCAGAAGTGGTGAACACAGAACTGGTTAAAGCCCCCAACCACCAAAACCAAAGTTTACCGATTGTCGTAAGTACTAGCGATGCAAGTCTCAGGTTAAGACCATATACACCTACCCTGATGCGGCCTCCCATAGACACGCAGACATACTACCAATGGGATTCCGCGGGGTCTATCCAGAGCGAAGCTGTTTTCCGTACCATCGGTAAAACACAACCTCCTATCGCACTCGCATAAGTATCCAATACTTAAATATATGAGAACTATGATGTTGTGCCCTCACAACGTGCACAAGTGCAATACTAGTCTATTCCGCATTATCGATGTCCTATCTCGATAATACTCCGACTAGGGATATTTAATGATTAATCCTTTTATATATTGATACTGTCTCATATCATCTCAACAAGGAACTAATCATATGGACTTTCGCCATTTATATATCAAAGTAAATAAATTACAAAATGGCAAAAGGCAATTTCATTATCACACAGTTAATTTTGTACAATAATACAATATCATTTACAAAATAGTGACGCTATGGGTCATAATGTCTAACACTATAGGCACAATGCCTTATGGTACATCAACTAGTGTCCAAACATAGTTGTTATACATGGAATCCATTTTGGACTCATGGCACTTTGCCATAACGGAAGTCGATACCTTGTATCACCCCTTCTTACGTAGTCGGTTGGTATACCTCAACAAGATTGACATCTTATGAGGTGAGATCAGAAACCCATACCCCAGGTTGTTTTCTGATTCTCTCCGATCTACGCGTTTCTTATGTATACGAAGATTAATGGTATAGTTTCATCCTTGATGAACTATTTTTGTTCCAATAAGGACTTCATGCCAGAAACAGTATTACTCCGATTTTCATCGAGTTATACCGTCCTCCCACTGACCACTGCATATCGGTAATCCTCTAAGGAAGACCGCATGACGAGCAACAATTACAATTGTTCCCTAGTGAGATGTATAAGTACTATAGTTATGGTTTTCCCTAGGATAACCTGTATTTGGCACTTATCCGATTTGGGTTCTAGTTTGGTATCATCCAAACGTAAGCCTAGCATACCCAAATCAAAAGGAGTGTGAAACCCAGTTTCTTTCCCGTTCATATTTAATATGAAGTCTGTCAAACAGAATTTACATGGAACCTTATTCAAAATAAGTTTTACACTGTTAATGCTTATCTTTGAAGGAAAAGGTAGCTCAGAGCGACTCATGATTAACCTTATCATGTCCAACAAAATTTGGTTTCTCCGTACGGACACACCGTCAAACTCACGTGTTCCAGGAGGAGTCTTCATTTGAAAGAATACTATACTATTTCAAGTATATTTGAAACTTATTGCTTAAGTATTTTCCATTACGGTCTTACCGTGATAGTTTAATACTTTAGCAGATCTGTTTGTCTATTTCGTGTCGAAACTCTAAAAGTTTTCGATTTGTGTTCTTTAAAAGAAACACATAACCATAACGTGATGCCACATCCGTTAAGGTCACGAAACATTCATATCCACATCTAGCCTAGCTAGATATGGGCCCACTTACTTCACTATGAATAGGGCTATCAGATCGGTGGCACTTACACGTTTACCAAGTAAATAGTGTTTTAGGTACCTTACCTAATAAACTAGATTCGTAGACTTTATTTGATCAGTCAAATCAGTCCTAGTACCCACTCTTCAAAAGTGTGGATATACGACTCTTGTTTAATTGTGTCCCAGACAACAATGCCACAATTAGTTTCATCTGATCAGATCAGTATGAGCTATTTGTTTGTCATATTATATGTTTGAGATTTTATTTATATTCAAAATATAAATACTGTTATTCACATCTAATGTGTTTATCTCAATATCATCTTTATATAATGAAACACTTTAGTGTTCTAGAATATAAAGGTTTATCCACAATGGATTAAACACTGATATAGAGATAATGTTTCTAGTCTAACTAGTTACATTATAACAGTTTCCTAATTTAGGTACATACCCGAAGATAGTTCGTAAACTTAGGTATCTACGGTCGAAACAGCGACTTTCGTCCCGTTTCCGATTCGCAGATTAACCTCAGCTTGAAGTCAGTATCCTGCTCACAGCAGATTCTGAACATCAATACATATATTTTATGTACCATACTAAGTATTTTAAAATCCAATTTTAATACTAGTAATGGACATAATATTGACAAACATTTTTAAAGTCAGAGCCTTGCCCTTTCTTTAATTCCTTCGTGTCTGCCATATCCAAACGACAGCCACTTTGGAATATGTCCTTTATCTTCCCAGAAGATAATAACGATATTGCATTTACCCATTTTCAATATTTTAGAAGTCTTTGGCCAAGCCTTAGATTTCTAGAATATTGACGTAAAGTGCGCCTTGCGCTACTTATTTAATTGCAAAGTTTGACTTTGTCTCATTGAGATTAGTCATTAATTCTCCAAGAATTATTAATTGCAAATTTAATACTTCTTAAATCTAAACATATATTTATTACAAGTATATTGAATTAAGCACTATAAGTCATCATCACATAATTCTTCTTAAGATTATGTTCCACTAATTTTGCCTAATTCATGGTTTAGGCATAATAGGTTATTTTATCCAATAAAGTAACTTGTTATTTATTTCCAGGACCATCCTGAAATTTCATTCCCAATTTGAAAATTAAACCATTTAAACATTATCTTCCAAGATTATATTTTAAATGTCCAACTTTCAATGTTTATTGATTTTAATAGTCCAACTATTTAATCAATTATTTTAGGTACTATTTATTATAATGATTACAATAATCCAATTATTCAATCAACTATAATATTAATTCAATTATATTGATTACTATAATCCAATTATAAAATCAACTATTTATTGAATTTATTTGAATATAGTCAAACTATATTAATTAAAACAATATTAAATATTAGTCCAACTAATACTTTTAATTATTTGACGAGTGATATTTGTTTGAGCGCGTATGGCGAGTAATTGAACGAATATTGCAAATTCAATTCTTGCCTCCCACTATTTTTCGGCGAGCCTCTAACCCTCTGTCAAGTACTCGGGAAACCGTGTTTCCTAGTGGGCTAGGATCCCGTTAAATGTCACACAATCTTGACTTTGGCCAACAAATTGTATGATAATTAACTAGGTAGATCTCTAAGATCAATTAGATCCAATCCAATTCCTAGGTCCGGTAGGTGGACATCCAAGTCCGAAACATATATCGTATATATGCCTATATATCCAATATGTACCCTAACCTTTTTCCTCTGAATCAACTAGGCCTTGGCTTTGGCACAACAAACCTAATGATCCCAGTCAAGCGCGACCCATTGACCATGGAAAGCTTCGTAATCAATGTCGAGTGACAAGAAGCGGTCTTGACTTTGGCCAACAAACCATAACTTGGACAGGACACCGATATGGAACAAAACTCTCGTGATTCAAAGACATCTTTGACGGACAAAGGGCTTGACTTTGGCCAACAACCCAATGCCAATCTCGGATCTTGAGTATGAATCACTCAATGGAAGGAAAAACGCATGATATTTGATGAGGGTTTTTTCGCGTGCAAATTGGCTACCAAATTATTATCTTTGTTAAGGTCTCATCATCATACACCCTTAAACATGCATTCTAAATACATAAAAAAGCGCATATGAAAATAAATAATAATGATATGCGGATGGATACTTAACACATTGATCCTAGATCAAATCTCTCCCTTTCTCTCTCGAGCTAGCACTTGTATTACTCCTACCCGTTACACTACACTTCTAAGAAACCTCATTTACATTGAGGGGAATAGGTGAGAAGAGAATACAAAGAGAATAGAGGTGAAAAGGCTGGACACGCAGGTCCAATTTAATAAATCAAATTTATTACAACAATTTCCAAAATTGCCCCCACCCGACTAATATCCATCCGATATACATTATTCATTCATCACAACCATGTATTCACACAAAGCATGTTATCAATCAATCTAATCAAATTAATTAATCTGATAATTAGTGATCATCCAATGTTCAAACAACGATTTGATTTTGTTCGAGTCAAACTCGTTTTGCGAATAAGTACTCAAAGTACGGATTCTCGAATTAAATTAAACTACGTTATTAAATCCAATTTAATATGCATTCAATTCTAATTCGTTATTTAATTCCAAATTAAATATTACACTTTAATAATAAACCTTTTACGACTTAAATTCCAAATTTAATCGTAACGCGTCTCAAAGACCGATTAACGTCCAACGTCAATTCAATTAAAGTCTAATGGGCTTTTAATTGATTTCTTATGGCGTGGACTTTTGGTCAACTCGGGTAAAACCGAATAACCAAAATCCAATTCGGGATTTACCCCATAAGCCCATAAATCAATCTTGGTCCATTAGGCCCAATTAAACTTTAAAGGTTCATTAAGTCGCAATTGGGCTTAACGGAAGTGGTTTTGGGGCCAATTGGATCCAATCCATTTGGCCTAAACCAACTTTGTACAACAAAGCCCAATAAGCCCATTTACAACTTTAAAAGCCCAAATCCAATTTAAGGCCCAATTAATTAAATTCATAAAATCCAATTTCATAATCTAATTAACCTAAAGTGCTTATGATGATTAATCACCTAAATCGATATTTCCGAAACATCAAATAAGTCTAATTAATCATGCTTAACATCATCATCACATGTCCAACACATTAATGAAAAATCAACCCCATTTACATGCTTCTATGTCTCGGCCAAGGAAGGTAATTTTGTCCGATTTGAATTCAATCCGATTAATAACACAATCGACAACGAATTAACTTCCCGAATGATTTCATACACATCTAATGTTCATAAAATCAAAATTCCAAGACAACATTAGGGCATATCCAATTCGGCCAAGGTGAGAATTTGGGGATTTTTGTTCAATTCAAAATTAAATCCAATTCAATCTCAAATTAACATCATCCAACATCATTACAACTCATCCAATGAATCAAAATGAAAAAACTCCAAGAATTCCAAAATTACATCACATTCGGCCAACACATAAAATATTGGGGAAAATTATTCGAAATCAATTTTCAACAAATTGGTCCAACCAATATGCAATTAAACATGTTATAAGCATACTCAAACAATCAATTCATTCAAATCATGCTCAAAACAAATTTACCCAAATTTTTAAGCCCTAAAATTTCATGCTTGCACCTAGGCTCATGATGCCATTGTTGGTGATTATCTAGGTCCCAAGATCATTAAACAAGCATGATAAAGTGTTGAATACATCTCAAAGGAGTTGCGAAATACTCACATCGATCGGTTGAGACGATTGAAGACGAACAAAACCATTTTGGATCCTCCAAGGTGGCGCCAAACACAGCAGTTCACAGCCCACTGTTTCAGTTTTAGATCTTCATTTTGAGCTTCGAATCTTCGTCGAACGATTCCCGGCTCAAGGGTAAGTGTCCCTAACACCTTCATATGTCTCTCGGGAGTGCTAGCTCGCTAGGATTTTGCCACAAAACCCATGAAATTGCCTTGCAATTTTCGGCCAACCCATGGCAGTTCACTGTCATGGGCGTGAGAGAGAGAGAGTTAGATGGAGAGGATGATTTGTGTATTAGGTTAATCTTTAAAAGATTTAAATGTTTGGTTTATATATTATCCAAAATATATTAATGATTTACCAAATTAAAATTTGTCAAAAGTCAAATGGTAAATCAAATATAATTGATTTCAAAAATCAAGTACATACCGAACATTCCAACCACTCCACTAACTCACATCAAGTCAATATCAATCAATCAAACACTCACATCAATCAATCAAATGTCACATCACTCAAAGTGACGTTTGATTTGACGCTTTGATGTGACGAATGACTTGACGCTTGATTTGACGCTTGATGTGACTTACGTGCCGCACTCGAATTCGAAATACGAATACGCTCGCAATCACACTCGGGCTCGGGTTCGTTAATTCCAAATTAACGATTTATCCGTTGCGTCGTAATTAAATGATTACGCCTAGCGAATTCACTATTCACGTCGCTAACGAATTAATTCTAAATTAATTCGTTCGCCCGAATTAAAATCCAATTTTAATTCCGCGTCGAAATCCAATTTCGTTTAATATATCAATATATTAATTTGCCGATTAATTCCAAATTAATCGTTATCTCTCTTTTATTGATATTTTATCCTAGATAAATTATATCCGAAATTAATCCTAGATTAATTTTCTCTCTCATCGAATTAATCCCAGATTAATTAAAGTGCGAGTCATACTTCATCGGTGTATCATTGGGACGCGACCCAAGAGATCCCCGGATATGTTGGCAGTAAATCGGGTCGTCGGACTATCCGAACACGTACGTACCAAGTACTACGTTTTACCGATTCACAAGACAAGGTTGGCTTCTAGCAAAGCGCCATGCCTACCCAATTCTCCGGAAATATTCTTACAGGAATATGTGATCTATATCAAGCGTAGTATACCGTAGTATTGCGTATTTCGATCCAGTATCGGATTGTCACGTGCTATGCCTGGGGCTTGAGTTGTGTCTGCCCCGTACGAAGCACATGTCGGATGTCTGGTAACTAGTCTCTATAATCGGATATACATGACCTAGTCATAATATCCCGATGGCCGCGCAGCACTTAAGAGTACTAATACCGTATCCTACGTGACATCATCTCCACTATGACTGGAGTGATTCTTCCGTCTTGACATCACACCCAATACTCTACGATTCTCAATATACCTAGTATCGGCGTACACAGAACCGGTTAAAGCCCTAGACGACCTCAACCAAAGTATATTGATTCTCGTAAGCATTAGCGGTGCAAGTCTCAGGTTAAGACCAAATACACCTACCCTGATGTCGGACTCCCATAGATACATAGTCAAACTACCAATGGGATTCCGAAGGGGTCTATCCAGAGCGAAGCTGTTTCCCGTACCGTCGGTGAAACACAACCTCCTACCGCACTTGCATAAGTATCCAATACTTAAGTATATGAGAACTACGCCGTTGTGCCTTCACAACGCGCACAAGTACGATACTATCTTTTACGTATTTATCGATGTCCAATCTCGATAATACTCTGACTAGGGATATTTAATGATTTATCCTTCGTTGATTGATACTGTCTCATATCATTCTCAATCAAGGAACAAATCATAAGGACCTCTCATCATTTATACATCTTGGTGATCTAATCACAAATGATAAGAGTGCAATTTCCTTTGTCACATAGTTAATTTGTACAACAACACAATGATCTGTACAAATAGTGACGCTATGGGTTATAACTGTCCAACATATTGGTGTGATGTCAAGATGTAGTATCACTTCAGTCATATGGAGATGATGATCACGCATGGATACAGAACTAGTACTCTTAAATACTGCAGCTATCGGGATAAAATGACAAGGTCATGATTATCCAATTATAGAGACTAGTTGCTGGTGATCTGATATATGCTTTGTACGGGACAGACACAATTCCAGCACTAGTCCTTGCATTGACATCCGATACTGGATTGTAGTACGCAATACTTAGTATACTACGCTTGATAAAGATTATGTATTCCTTAAGAGAATATTTCTGGAGAATTAGGTAGGCACGGTGTTTTGCTAGAAGTCAACCATGTCTTGTAAATCGGTAAGAACGTGGTACTAGGTACGCACGTATTCTGATAGTCCGATGACCGTATTTACTGCCAACATATCCAAGGATCTCATGGGTCGCTTCCCAAAGATTCACCGATGATATTTGACTCGAACAGAAATAATCTATGATTAATTATAAGAGAGAGAAAATTAATTGGCATTAATTACAACAAGAATTTATATAGGATAAAATTCGAATAGAAGAGAGAATGCGATTAATTTGGAATTAATCGATTAAATAATATATTAGATATATTAATTGAAATTAGATTTCAAAGAGGAATTAAAATTGGATTTTAATTCGGGCAAACGAATTTATTTGGAATTAATTCGTAAGCGACTTTCGTAATAATTTTGCGAGACATTATTATTTAATTAAATTGGATTTAATAATGTCGGAACAGTAAATTCATTTGGTTCGAAATTAAACGAACCCGAGCCCAAGCGAAGTTGCGTGTTGAATTAGCCAACCTAAATTTGGAATTTAAAAGTAGTGGGACCCACTTCACTTACATCAACATATTAGACATGTGATGGAAGTGATTAGGCTTGAACATGGGTTTGATTTGGTTGAGTAAAACTTGGCTTTACTTATAACACACACAAACTAAAACAAACACTTAACCTTGGTATAAATTAATTAAGTCAACTTTGGAAGTGGTTGAAGTTACTATTCACAGCATTCACTCTTCTTCTCCCTGTGTCTTTGACGTGAACCTCTCCCTCTCCAATGGAGTTTTTGTTGCAAAAATTCTAGTTAGCTAGCACTTCAAAGAGAAAATAAGGTGATAGGGAAACCAATTCCTTGAGTTTGGAACACAAAGAAAATCTTGGAGCACTTCACAAACATATAAAAGTTTTGAAATCCATCATCCAAACCAATCAAAGTAAGTTCATTCCCCAATCTTATTTTTGATTATTCACACACTAAATCATGTTGTAGAGATCATTGACATGTCTAGGGCACTAATAATGGTATAATGAGCCTTTCCTTGACATGTCTATGACACTAACAATGGTATCATGAGCCTTTTCTAAGCATGATTTTATTATAGGGTTTATATACTTTTATTTGGGATTTTGTGTTTGGAGCATGATTTCTTCAAATTGGTTGTTTGGTTGAGCTTTGATGATGATAAATTGAATTTGTGAATCAATGGATTTGAGATAAATTGATTAGATTAATTTTCCTCTTAAAATCCCACCTTGGCCGAATACTACCCTAGGAGTCTTCATGGTGATTCTTTGTTAATTAGACCATTGGATGTGTTTAAAGCATGAAATAAATTGATTATTGATTTAATTAGATTGAAATCAAATTAATTGTTATTTTATGCCATATTGCCGTGAACAATAGAAGCGTGTATAGATTGATTTTGCTTCAATTTGTGTTGGACATGAGTTGGTTAATTAAAGCATGATTAATTAGTTTAATTGATGTTTTGGAAATATTAGTTTAACTAATTAATTATGGCTATTACACTTTAATTAAAATTAGTATGATATTTGGAATGTTATATTAATTAAAGTTAGTCTTTAAAATTGGATTGGGCTAATTTTGTTGTATTTTGGCCTAATGGGCTTGGTTGGGTCAAGCTTGGTTTAGGACAATTGGATTGGATCCATATTGGGCCTAAAACCATTCCATAAAATCCAAATATAATTTTTGGGCCTTTTAATATTTAATTGGGCCTAATGGGCCAAAATTGATTTCATGGCAAATGGTGATTCCTAATTGGGTCTTGGAATTGGATTGGATCCATATTGGCCAAAGCCCATGCCTTAAGAATTAACTAAAAGCCCATTGGACTTTAATTAAAAAGTATGGAGACTAATTGGGCCTTTGAGATCCAGTTATATTAGATTTGGAATCTAAGTCTAAAAGGCACTAAAATAAGTGTAATTATTTAATTTTGAATTAAATTCGAATTAGTATTGAATACAAATTAAATTGGATTTAAAATTATAGTTCGATATAATTCAAGAATACACACTTTGAGTACTTATTCTTAAAC
Organism: Zanthoxylum bungeanum; assembly: GCA_019454045.1. NCBI lineage: Eukaryota > Viridiplantae > Streptophyta > Magnoliopsida > Sapindales > Rutaceae > Zanthoxylum > Zanthoxylum bungeanum. The sequence continues at coordinate 28,231 of SKCR01026280.1, read as the reverse complement.
GAGTTGGACTCGCGCAAATCAAATCATTGTTTGAACATCGGATGGTCATTAATTCAAAGATTAATTAATTGGATTAGATTGCTTGAATAACATGTTTTGTGTGAATACATGGATGTATTTCTATGAATAATATATATCGGATGTATTTGTTGTATTATTTAACAGGATCCTTGCCCACTAGGAAACTAGGTTTCCCAAGTACTCAACAGAGGGTTAGAGGCTCACCAAAAATAGTGGGAGGACAGTATTAAATTTGTAATTTCGTTTAATACTTGCCAAATACGCGCTTTCAAATTGTTTTTGTCATTATATATTTAAATTAGTGGGACTAATATTTTATTATTTTCTTTTAACAGTTAGACTGTACCCGAAATTATTGATTGAATAGTTAGATTATTGCAATTCAAGATGGCTGGAAAGATCAACATTAGAGACATTATCATTGGCAAAAATGTCTTTAACGGTGTGAACTTTCCTGACTGGGATATGAACCTCAGGATTGTCCTGGGGGATGAGAAGATGCTCTATACGATAGAGAAACCTCTTGGGCGTAAGCCTGGAATTTAGCAGTCACTTGAGCTTGGGCTTTGGAAGACTCACAGTGATGACAACTCAACTACTCAATCTGTCATGCTTATTACAATAACCCCACAATTTCATCGTTCAAACAAGAGATTGGATCCCCACGAAATGATGTTGAAATTGAGGGACCTTCACTGATCTAACCTAGATCGCAGAAGTATGAATTGTAGAAGAAGCTTTTTCGCTCTCGTATGTCAGAGGGTATATCTGTTGAGCACCATGTGTCGCAGATGATTGCTGACATCGAATAGCTGGGTCAGTTGGGCATAACCTTTGAGGCTGAGACTTCCATAGATTTGATCTTACAGTCTCTTCCTGACAGCTGGAGCGGGTTCATCATGAACTACAATATGGTGAACTAAGAAAAGGCTCTTGACAAGTTGATGGCAATGCTGAAAGAGGCAGGAAAAAAAGCTTTTAATGGGCAAGAAGCGCGAGGCGCACTTCACTTCAACATCTCAGAATTCTAGGGCTTGGCTAGAGGCTTCTGGAGATGTGAAGAAGAAGAAGAAGGGCAAGGCCAAATCATCAAAGTCTTCTGGGAATGCAAAGGATAAATCCCAAGATGTCTGTCTATAGAGTGGCAAACGGGGTCACTAGAAGCGTGACTGCCGTGAGTACAAGGCGCACATGAAGGAAGTGAAGGCGGACAAGACACATTCTTCAGATATATTTGTTATAGAAATAAACATGTCTACTTCTAGTTTTAAAATTTGGATTTTTGATTCTTGATGTGGTACTCATATATGTACTGATGTGTAGGATCTGCAGATTAGTAGGAGACTAGCTTCAGGGGAGATTGACCTATGAGTTGGAAATGAGACTAGAGTCACTGTTTTGGCTGTTGAGATCTATATTTTGAAACTGCCCTCGTGGCATGTACTTACTTTATCGGACATTTATTATGTACCTAGTTTGACTAGAAACATTATCTCTGTATCTTGTTTGACTCAATGCGGGTACACTTTTGTATTTCGAAACACTGGGTATTTTGTTTATAAAGATGATTTTGAGATATGCACTACTGATGTAAATAATGGTCTTTATATTTTGAATTTAAATGAATCTCAAACATATAACATGACAAACAAAAGGATCAAAATGAGTAAAACAGATGAAACTTATCTGTGGCATTATTGTCTGTGACACATTAACAAGACTCGTATATCCACACTTTCAAAGAGTGGATACTTGGACGGATTTTATCCAAATTCATATGACGTCTGCGAATCTTGTTTATTAGGCAAAACGCCTAAAACACATTTTAGCGGTAAAAGTGTACGTGACACCGAACTGTTAGCCCTCGTTCATAGTGACGTATGTGGCCCATGTCTAGCCAGGCTAGAGGTGGAAATGAATATTTCGTAACCTTTACGGATGATGCATCGCGTTATGGTTATGTGTATCTTATGAGAAACAAGTCGAAAACTTTTGAGAAATTCAAAGAGTTTCGACATAAAGTAGAAAACTAGATCTTCAAACTCGATTACTTGAAAGAATATAGCATTCTTTCACAGTGGACTCCTCCTAGAACACCTCAATTAAATGGTGTGTCCAAACGGAGAAACCAAACTTTATTGGACATAGTAAGGTCAATGATGAGTCACACTGAGCTACCAATTTCCTTATGGGGATATGCATTGAACAATGCAATACTTATTTTGAATAAGATTCCATCAAAATCTATTGGACAGACTCCATATGAAATATGGACAGGAAAGAAACCGAGTTTCACATTCCTAAAGATTTGGGGATGCTGAACATATATTAAACGTTTGGATGGTACCAAACTAGAACCCAAATTTGATAAATGCATATTTGTAGGTTATCATAGGGAAACCAAATGATATTACTTCTACAACCCACAAGAGAACAAGGTATTTATTGCTCTACATGTTGTTTTCCTAAAGAAGGAATTCCTAAATGCAGCTGTAAGTGGGAGGAAAGTATACCTCGATGAAAATCGTAGTGAAACTGTTCCTGGCACCGACTCCCAAATGGAACACGAACAGTTCATCGGGGATGAGACTGTACCACAATCTTTTAATACACAAGAACTGTGTAGATCAGAGAGAATCAGAAAATAACCTGAGAGGTACGGGTTTCTGATATCACCCCATGTGGATATTAATCTTATTGAGGAAGATGAACCGGCTACGTATGAGGAAGCGATACACGGTATCGAATCGGCTTTATGGCAAGAAGCCATGAAGTCCGAAATGGATTCCATGTATACCAACCAAGTCTGGGCACTAGTTGATGCACTAGAAGGCGTTAAACCGATTGGTTGTAAATGGGTCTTCAAGAAGAAGATTGACATGGATGGTAACATACAAATGTAAAAAGCTAATCTTGTAGCGAAAGGGTATCGTCAACGACATCGTGTCGATTACGACAAAACTTTTTCACATGTTGCCATGATTAAATCCATTCGAATAATGATTGCTATTGCTACATATTACGATTATGAAATATGGCAGATGGACGTCAAAATCGTTTTCCTCAACGAAAACCTTTTGGAAGATGTTTATATGTAACAGTCTGACGGTTAGGTCGTACCAAAACATGCAAACAAGGTTTGCAAGGTAAATCGATCAATTTATGGATTGAAGCAAGCATCGTGTTCTTGGAACCAACGTTTTGATGAGATCATAAAAGAATAAAAGAATATGATTTCATTCAAAAAGAAGATGATCCTTGTGTATATAAGAAGGTTAGTGAGAGCGCACTGACATTCATTGTCTTTTATGTTGATGATGTATTATTTATTGGCAATGACATTCCTAGGCTACAATCGGTGAAAGCTTGGCTTTCATTAAAATTCTCCATGAAAGATCTGGGAGAAACAACCTTTATTTTGGGAATAAGGATCTACAGGGATAGATCTAGAAAGGTGCTTGGATTCTCTCAGAGCTCGTACATTGACAAAGTATTGAAGAGATTCAATATGGATCAGTCTAAGAGGGGACTGCTGCCAGTGTCACATGACATCTCTCTATCTAAGGACATGTGTCCTAAGACTAAAGATGAAAGAGAAGTAATGAGTCGGATCCCGTTCGCTTCTGCAGTCGGATCGATCATGTATGTCATGATATGTACGCGACCTGATATCTCATATGTTTTGAACATGTGTAGTCGCTATCAGGTCTATCCAACTTTGAGTGCATTTCTGTTCTAGAAATTTTGAAATTATTATTCGTTGAGCATGGTAGCAGGAGATGGTCTGTGGCGGCTGCCAAGGAACTGTTGTAATTGATAGTTTGTTTACAGATATCGGTGAACTTGTGTCTCCATAAGTTATCCGGCACTGATGTAATACTGAAGCTGTACAGAGGAATCGTGTTTTTTTATTTTTTATTTATTTTTTTTCCAGTGAAGAAAATATATTCGTTAATATATAACAATGTAGACACAAATGTACATCTGATCTTACTTTTAACTGAATGTCACATTTGTTTATACCATCTATAAATCACTAAGAATTTTCCCCCGTCTGTATAAAGGTTCAGTGGGAGCCTTTGACAATCAGCTCATACCTCTCTTTTGAGAAAATGCCTGTATTATATGTTGAAGATGATGCTGCCCTATGGGCCATTTCCTATTAAGATCACAAGCTTTCTACATAACCGGTAATAAAATTACAAAAAAAATAAAAATAAAAATTGAGTACAAAAGTGAATCCTAGATGACTAAGTGGTGTACATTGACTTGAAACCTTCAGTCAATGAAACCAAAAAAGTGAATCCTAGATGACTAATTGGCGTACATTGACTTGAAACCTTCAGTTAATGGAACCACTTTTGCAGACACCTTTGACTGCAACTTCAAAGCAGCTTGCCGAATATCCTGCAGTTATAGAGAAAATCACTCCTCAACTTCCATAAAATGAATATAGATGATTCTTGCTATAAAACTAATGCTGCTCAAAACAGTACAATATAAACTTTTTCAAGGGCTACATGAGATGCATAAATCAGTGGTATCTACAAGTACTGCTTTCAGTGGATGAATTAGGGCCTTATTGTTATGTCCCCTTAGTTTTGGAGTATTCGATAACAAGCATCAGAGTGCCACAGATGGTAAGCCATCAAAGTATATGTGATTGGAATGGAAGTCTCAACACTATTAGCATGCCTTTCTCATGGAAGAAACCATGTAATGGTCAGACATACATGCATTGGATATTAACCTTTTCAGTTCATAAAAAATTTCAAAAATTAAACAAAATGTCACCTCTATACGGTAGCGGGAGGAGAAATGAGTCAATAATACTGCTTTATTTCGAATCCACTTCGAGTTTTCAATGATCTGCAGTTTTAAGAAATTGAAAATTCCGTAAGATGTACGACTCTTCATAACATCCAGTGAAGTCACTGATCTTATTTATTAGCAAGCATACCTCAGACAAATGTGTATGACCATGCTGTCGTGCATGTTCAATGCTCATCTCATCATCTAAGAAAGTTGCCTGTTAAGAGAGCATTCATCAGATTGTAACCGAATCGACAACGAGAATGTTGGTTTTGGATTTTTTTACTGCTTATTTTTGAAGAACAAATGATGCTAGAAGACAAGTCAAGGTAGGATCTTCCACAGTGCATACCTCAGTAATAAGAATTTTTGCCCTCAATGCATCAGCATTACGTGGATTAAGCATATACTCTGATGTTGTATCTCCGGTAAATGCCACCTCTGGAGACAATATGATGTCTGTAATCTATAATGAAAAAGTTCACAGAAAAATAAATTTCTAGTTAAAGAGATTCATAAAAAATTCAATGAGTAGTAGTTACAAACCTCAACACCGGACTTTTTCAATTTCTCAATCTGTTTTCCTTTCAGATGAATATATTGCTTCTTTAGCTTTTTCCTCACTGAGTAGATCACGTAACCCTGGGAAACAGAGAAAGAGCAGAGATGAAATTAGACAGCAACATCAAGGCTCAAGCCGAGCAGAAATTTACCAAAATGCCAATGTCAAGTTTCAACTGTATCAAGAAATTCTTTTTAAAAAATTTATTGACAAAAAGAGGGGTACTTAAAGTGGACCAAGCAGAAAGAAGCCATAATAAATTATTTTCCTTTCAGTAATATTCACTAATTCAAAGAATAATACCCACTTGGCTCGGTATGACATGGTGAGTTCTAAACGGACGAACAACAATGTCATTACGCATCTCATAAGTTTCACCTGAAGTGAATATCATAAAATCGTATTCAGAAAACAGAGAGCTTAACTCATCAGCCACATGGAAACATAGAAAGCCAAAGCAACATACCCACATCTAATGCAACCAAATCAAGGTTTAGTTCCACATTGCCCAAGGACCGATGAATTTCAAACAGCTTCTCCACATCTTCTTTAATGGAAGGAGGAACAAATATTGTTGGCGGCTTCAAGTTGTACAAACCACGACTTGCAACATACATTGGCAGCCCACCCTAAGCCAGTAATCACAAAACTAACAGTCAAATCCCAAGCAAGTAGCTCCAAGCATAGTCAAAACAACAAAGCACAGCGATACTATATAAAAATTAAAATTTAATTTTTTTTTTTAAAAAAAAAAAGAGAGAGAGAGAAAAAAGAATCCTCTAGGTTCATCACATGCTTGTACAATCACATTGCGGTATTGCCTATAACTATTTGTTGCTTAATTTAAAAAGCACAGCAATCTCGAGTGCCATTTTTTACTAACAAGCTACCTACTTGTACCGGACAGCTAGTGGATCTAATTTGCACCAGCTGTGGATCAAAAGTCACAGCACCCAATGGCAAAATTATTCTGAATATGCTCAAATAATTTAATTTTTAACTCTTTCTTAATGACGTTAAAATAAGAAATGCGACAATCATGAAGCAAAACATTAGCGTCTTACAATGTGGTCAAGATGGCCATGAGTGATAAAAACAAAGTGCTGCTGAATTGCTCTAGTGGGGCACCTCCCAATATCAAAAGCGCACTTGAATTCAGGTATTATGATGCACGTTTCGTGGCCGCCAATCGAAACGCCTTCAATAGAGTAGCCTTCCAAGTCTACGCCTTTGCGGATGACGGCAGCTCGAGCCTTGCGGTACTCTTCTTCTTCGTCGATGGCGCGGCTGATGGAGGATAAGAAGCCGCCGGACTTTAGGGCGTTTGCGGGACCGACGTGGGGTTGGAGGGAGAGGTGGTGGTGGGGGAATTGTCGGGGTTTTGGGATTGAGGAGGGGTGAAATGGGAAAATTGTGGAGAGTTTGGAGGGCGAAATGGGAAGTGACAGTTGCATTGTGAGAGGTTTTGCCTGAACTGAAAGAGTAATCTGCTTCAGATATTTTAGTACATGAGTCATCCAATTAGTTGTGGGAAGAAGAGTTGAAACGGCGCGTTTTGGAAAGCAGAGCATGATGACTGAAACGCTGCGTTTCAACTCTATTGAACAGGAGAACACACACTTAAAATAGTGTTAAACCTCTCTATAAATTAATACCAATGGACGTTGAAAATTTATTAATTACTCGAGATATTATTTAGTAAGAAGAAGCCAACTCCATTATTAATGTTACGTCAGATTTTGGAAATTGATTATAGAAAAATTAATGACAATAAGAAATTTGATTACAAAGAATTGGAAAACCCCAACTTTGTTTCCTTTCCCTCCGGCCATCTTGAAGGCTTAATTTATTCGAGTCTATTAAAAAATGGAATCACAAACTGATTAAGATAGTGAGATTCTGAATATGCCACATCAGTAATCTTTGAAGCTGAGAATATAATCTCCGCATTCTGAAGGGTGAAACCGTGAATGATGGGCAAAGGGAAGCGTAAAGAAGCGTACATGAATGAGATACATCCGCAGATTACCAATGTTGCTCCACTTCTTCGACCGCCCAGGTTATTGCCAGAGATTTTAGCAGAAACCGAGCCACAAATAACTTTAACAAATATAGTCATATTCAGTAGATAAGAAGACAATGCTCATGCATAGGAATGGCATCATATCAGCTGAAACCTTAGCATCCTCGGTGTCTCTGTGTTATTGGTCTTATTTCAAGCGCTACTGATATAAAGATGCAAAACGAGCTACAAAATCACAGGAAGAAATAGAAGAAGTTGAGTATATGTTTTGCTACATTCCTATCAATAAGCTTACCAATGAAAAGCAAGCAACTGGTATTACATTGTCTGCTTCCAAATCATCAATGATCAGGTCTGCATTAATTGTAGCATCAATATTACGCTCTGCAACCCTTATGACTGGAGGAGAAGATAAAGAGATATTCAAATTCATATCATCATTTGGGTGTTTCTTGTATAGTTGAGGAATGATAAATCTCCATCCCGCTGTGTTTAAAAAAGACGGATATGGTACTTTATATTACAGATATTTGGGGATATTCGGTTACTGTGTTCTTACAAGTATTTGAACAATCAGTAAAAACACAACACAAAAAGGAAATCCAGAATCAGCCTCTGTCGCTCAGCCCCTGAGGTAGTGCTTCAGACCCTGATGAGCATAGCGGACCCTGATGAGTAGAGCGGACCCTGACGAGTAGAGTCAGACCCTTATGAGCAGACCCACACAAGCGAGCGGAGTCAGACCCTAATGAGTAGACCCACACGAGCAGACCCTGGCGAGCGGAGTAAGACCCTGATGAGCAGACCCTGGCGAGCGGACCCTGATGAGCAGACCCTGGCGAGCGGACCCTACAATCCAATAACCAAATTGGAAACGAATCAGCAAAGAAGATCAGACCCAATGCTTCACTATTCCGAGGCTTGTTGATGCGGCAACAATCTCCTTAAAACAAATTAATCCCCTACCGAAGGTGCAGTAGAACGTGAGACGTTTGTTTCCCAGGATGCAACGGAAATAAACAAGTATGGGCACCACCAAACTTGTTTGCAATGAACCACAATATGTTCGAACTCTGCCAATAAAAAAAAAGAAGAGAAAACCGAGGAAAATGATTTTTCTTAAAATGAAAGCTTCTGTGTGTTTCTTTTAGCCTGTGTGTTATGTGTTCTGTGTAACAAAAAAAGAAAACATTGCCTCATTTTATAGAAGAAAAGTAAATATGTCAATTAACTCACATTAGTGGGAGACCTTTCAATTAATAGAATTAATTCAACTGTTATGAAACTTCAAAAACATGGAAAAATAAAGAGAGTTGCAAAAATTGGCTGGGCCGGGCCCGCACAATTTGGTCCGGCATTCGTGTACGCAGGACGCGCGGGTGCACACGAGTCAGGCTTGTTCGAATTTTGATTTGAACCCCCTACGCGCGCACGTAGAGAGAGCCTTTATCCTTATAACACTTACCCATCTACATATGAGTAATTATATATAAGCACAATTTCTCTCTATTAGCTTTCCCATATGGGACATGTAACATCCCGCCTAGGTCAGGATGTTGGTTTGCTCTAAGCTTCCCAAGATCATAAATCAAGCATGAAACAAATGTAAATACAACCAAAGGAGGTGCGGAAAAACTCACATTGATCGGTTGAGATGCATGTGGTGATGAACCAAAAACGCACTTCAAGTTTCTGCCTTCTCCAATCACGGTAATGGCAGTGAACTGCACGGTGTGGGTGGTTTTCTCCATCTTGTATTCGGCCATGGGTGTCCTCAATGGAAGCTCCAAGCTCCAAGCTTCACAAGGTGATTCCTTGCTCATGAAAACACTTCCCTATCACCTTGGTATATCTCCAATGGTGTGCTAGCACATAGATCTTGCAACAAAATCATTTGCTTCTCCATTGTTGCTCGGTCAAACCAAGGAAAAAAAAGGAGAAGATGCGTGAGAGAGAAGAAGAAGTTTTGGCTCCAAAACTTGTAAAAAACGTGTACAGTAGTGAGAGAGGGAAAAAGAAAATGTAATAGGTTTATATTATTTCCAAAATTTAATAAACCATTTACCAAAAAACTTTTCAAAAAGCAAAGCATTTAATGCTTTCTTTCAATCACCTCACATCAACTCACATCACTTTAATAAAGTGATAAGTTATCAAGTCACATCACTCAAAGTGACAAGTGATTTGACGCTTGATGTGACTAATGATTTGACGCTTGATTTGACTTACGTGCCGCACTCGAATTCGAAATACGAATGTGCTCGCAAATAATCCCGGGCTCGGGTTCGCTAATTCCAAATTAACGAATTTTCCATCGCGTCATAATTAAATGATTACGCCTAGCGAAATCATTTTCATGTTGCTAACGAATTAATTCTAAATTAATTCGTTCGCCCGAATTAAAATCTAATTTTAATTCCGCGTCGAAATCCAATTTTGTTTAATATATCGAATATATTAATTTATCGATTAATTCTAAATTAATCGTTATCTCTCTTTAAATGATATTTTATCCTAGATAAAATATCTCCGTAATTAATCCCAGATTAATTTTATCTCTCATCGAATTAATCCCAGATTAATAAAGTACGAGTCATACGTCATCGATGAATCTTCGGGGAGTGACCCATGAGATCTCCGGATATGTTGGCAGTAAATCGGGTCGTCGGACTATCCAAACACGTAAGTACCTAGTACTATGTTTACACCGATTCACAAGACAAGGTTGGCTTCTAGCAAAGCGCCATGTCTACCCAATTCTCCGGAAATATGCTTACAGGAATAAGCGATCTATATCAGGCGTAGTATACGTGGTATTGTGTATTTCCGTCCAGTATCGGATGTCACGTGCTAGGCCTGGGCTAGAATTGTGTCTGCCCCGTACGAAGCACATGTCGATTGTCTGGTAACTAGTCTCTATATCAGATATACATGACCTAGTCATATTATCCCGATGACTGCAGTACTTAAGAGCACCAGTACCGTATCCTACGTGAAATCATCTCCACTATGACTGGAGTGATACTTCCGTCTTGACATCACACCCAACACACTACGATTCTCAATATACCCAGCATTGGCGTACACAAAACCGGTTAAAGCCCTGGACGATCTCAACCAAAGTATATTGATTGTCGCAAGTATTAGCGGTGCAAGTCTCAAGTTAAGACCAAATACACCTACCCTGATTTCGGACTTCCATAGACACATAGTCATACTACTAATGGAATTCTGAGGGGGTCTATCCAAAGAAAAGCTGTTTCCCGTACCGTCGGTGAAACACAACCTCCTATTACACTTGCATGAGTATCATATACCCAAATATATGAGAACTATGCTGTTGTGCCCTCACAACGCTCACAAGTGCAATACTAGTCTTTTACGTAATTATCAATGTCCAATCTCGATAATACTCTGACTAGGGATATTTAATGATTTATCATTCGTGGACTGATACTGTCTCATATCATTCTCGGTCCAGGAACAAGTCATAGGGACCTCTCATCATTTATACATCTAGGTGATCTAATCACAAATGATAAGAGTGCAATCTCCTTTGTCATATAGTTAATTTGTACAACAACACCATGATCTGTACAAATAGTGACGCTATAGGTCATAACTGTCCAACAATCTCCCACTTGGCCTATAGGTAGTCACTCGAGTGTCTTACACCCGAACTATGTACGGTTGGCTCAAATTACTGAGGAAATGTTTTCGTTAGCAGATTTGCATGATTATCGTCTGATGCGATTTATTCGATCATCACATCGACACAATGTATGATCCGAACGAATCAGATGAATATCGAAGTATATATCTGGATCGCTGATAAGACCATTAATTCTTTAGCCTGTGCTGACGCCTAGCTCAGCTGCTAACTTAGATTTGTTGTTGACCAAGATGGCTTCTATTGCTGCCTCAACTGCAGCAATTACCCGTATTTTTTGTTTACTCGGTAACAGTATCTTTCTTGGAAGATTTCCAGCTTACTGTACCGTTATTCAAACTGTATAGTACCGCTTTATGATTTTTAGTCGTTTTATCGGTTTAGGAAACTTGCAGTAGTGATCCCAGTCACTTCAAGTTCTCATTCTCCACAAATTAAGACAACATCCTTAGTTCTCTAAGATACTAACGGATGTTCTTAACATCAATCCAGTGACTATCACTTGGATTGGCCTGTTTGTGAATCCATATGCTCAAAGCGTATGAGACACCAGGTCATGCATATTTTTCAATGTACGAGATCTCAGAGAGTTTTAACAACCTTAAATCTATCCCAGTAGATCTTTATTCCTAGAATAAAGGTTGTTTCTCCGAAGAATTCTACGGAAAATTTTTCATGAAAGTCAAGCTTTCACCGATTGTTTTATAGGAATATCATTTCCAAGAAATGACATTTATTATCATTATTTATAGGACAACCACTGTCAGTGCACTCCCACTAACCCTCTTATATACACAGGAATCATATTCGTTTTGAATCAAATCATACACCAATATGATTACATCAAAATGATAATTTCAAGAACTTATGCTTGCTTCAATCCAAACATAGATCGAATAACCTGCAAACTTGTTTGCTAGTTTTGGTACAACAAAACCGCCAGGATGTTGAAAACATCCTCCAAAAGGTTTCCTTTTCAGGAAAGCGATTTTCCCGTTCAGCTGTCATATTTCATAAATGAAACATGCAGCATTACCAAACATTATCCAAATGGATTTACCGTGGCAACTGGTAAAAGATTGAATCGTAATCAACACAATGTTGGTAATGATACCTTTCCGCTAAAAGCCCAGCTTTATAAGTTGGTATGTTGCCATCCTTGTATGTCTTCCTTGAAGACTTATATAGTACCAGTAGGCACAATGCCTTGCAGGTACGTCAACTAGTATCCAAACATAGTTGATATACATGGAATCCATTTCAGATTCATATGGCACTTTGCCATAATAGGGAGTCGATACCTTGTATCACTTCCTCATACGTAGTCAGTTGGTATGCCTCAAAAGATTAACATCTTTACGAGGTGAGATCAGAAACCTATACCCCAGGTTATTTTCTGACTCTCTCCGACATACGCGGTTCTTGTGTATATGAAGATTAATGGTAATAGTTTCATCCTTGATGAACTATTTATATTCCATTAGGATTCGGTGCCTTGGACAATATTACTCCAATTTTCATCGAGTTTTACTATCCTCCCACTAATCACTGCATATCGGTATTCCTCTTAGGAAAACCGCATGGTGAGCAACAATCTAATTGTTCTCATGTGAGTTGTATAAGTACAATACTCATGGTATCCCTGAGATTACCTACAATTGGCACTTATCGAATTTGAGTTTTAGTTTGGTATCACCTAACATATGCCTAGCAAACCCAAATTATCAGGAATGTGAAACCCATTTTCTTTCTTGTTCATATCTTATATGAAATCTGTCAAACAGACTTTCATGGAACCTTATTCAAAATAAGTTCTGCACTGTTGAAGCTTATCCGTTGAAGGAAATGGTAGCTCAGAGCGACTCATGATTAACCTAATCATGTCTAACAAAATTCGGTTACTCAGTTCGGACACACCATCATATTGACGTGTTCCGGGAGGAGTCCTCATTGAAAGAATACTATACTCTTTCAAGTATATCAGAAACTCGTTGCTTAAGTATTTTCCATTACGGTCTTACCGTGATGGTATAATACTGTAGCTGATCTGTTTGTCTATTTCGTGTCGAAACTGTAAAAGTTTCCGATTTGTGTTCTTCAAAAGAAACACGTAACCATTACGTGATGCCACATCCGTATAGGTCACGAAATATTCATATCCACATCTATCCTAGCTAGACATGGGCCCACTTGTTTCACTATGAATTAGGGCTAACAGATCAGTGGCATTTACACTTTTACCAAGTAAATAGTGTATTAGACACTTTGCCTAATAAACTAGATTCGTAGATTTTATTTGATTAGGATCAAATTAGTCCTTGTACCCACTCTTCGAAAGTGTGGATATAAGATTCTCGTTTAAATTGTGTCCCAGACATCAATGCCACAAAATTTTCTCCCGATCAAATCAGTTTGAGCTATTTGTTCGTCATGTTATATGTGTGAGATTTATTTATATTCTAAATATAAATTCTATTGTTCACATCTAATGTGTTTATCTCAATATCATATTTATATAATAAAACAGTTTAGTGTTCTAGAATATAAAGGTATATCCGCAACAGATTATACACTGATATGGAGATAATGTATCTAGTCAAACTAGTTACATTATAACAGTTTCCTAATTTACGTACATACCCAAAGGGTAGTTCCTAAACTTAGGTATCTACTGTTAAAACAGCGACTTTCGTCCCGTTTTCAAATCACAGATTAAATCTCAATAGAAGTCAGTATCCTTCTCACAGTAGATTCTGAACATCAGTACATATTTTATGTATCACACTAAGTATCTAAAATCTAATTTTAATACTAGTAGTGAACATAATTATGACAGACATATTTGAAGTCAGAGCCTTGCTCGTCTTCAATTCCTTCTTGGGATATGTCCTTTTATCTTCCTAGAAGATTATAATGATTTTGCCTTTGCCCTTTTCCACACTCCAGAAGCCTTTGGGCAAGCCTTGGCATTCTGGAATATCGAAATAAGGTGCGCCTTACGCTACTTGCCTTATTGCAAAGTTTGACTTTGTCTCATTGAAAACAGTCATTAACTCTCCAATAGTTTATTATTGCAATATTTATTTCTAAAATCTAAGTATAGATTTATGAAGATTCTTTAATTTCAATATCATACTTTAATAATCTAATCCTTAGTTCTGATAAAGAAATTAAGGAGTATATATGACAAGTTTAATGGATTAAGCACTTAAGTTATCATCACATAATCTTCCAAAGATTATGCTCTACTATTTGCTTAACTCCGGGCATAGGCATAATATGTTATTTTATCAATAAAGTAACTTATTATTTTTCCAGGACCATCCTGAAACTTTATTCCTAATTTGAAAATTATAGTCGTTTAAATACATTTTCACCCAGGATTATGTTTTAAACACTAATCTTTCATTTATCTTGATTCTAATAGTCCAACTATTTAATCAACGATTTGTGGTACTATGTATTATATTGATTATTATAGTCCAACTATATAATCAAATATAATTTAATTAATTAACCTCAATTATATTGATTACTATAATCCAATTATAAAATCAACTGTAAATTGAAATTAATTAATTCAAATATATTGATTACTATAATCCAATTATATAATCAATTATAATACAGTCCAACTGCTTATAAAAAATAACAATTTAAATATTAGTCCAACTAAAATTTAATTGATATGACGAAATATTTGTTTGAGCGCGTATGGCGAGTAATTGAACGAATATTGCGAATTCAATTCTTGCCTCCCACTATTTTTCGGCGAGCCTCCAACCATCTGTCGAGAACTCGGGAAACCGTGTTTCCTAGTGGGCTAGGATCCCGTTAAATATCACACAATCTTGACGTTGGCCAACAAATTATATGATAATTAACTAGGTAGATCTCTAAGATCGATTGAATCCAATCCAATTCCTAGATCCAGTAGGGGGACATCCAAGTCCGAAACATATATCTTATATATGTCAATACATCCAATGTATTACCTAACCTTTTTCCTCTGAATCAACTAAGTCTTGGCTTTGGCACAACAAACTTAGTGATCCCAGTCAAGCGCGACCCATTGACCATGGAAAGCTTCGTAATCAATGTCGATGGACAAGAAGTGGTCTTGACTTTGGCCAAAAAACCACAACTTGGACAAGACACTAACATGGAATAAAGCCTTCGTGATTCAAACACATCTTCGATAGACAAAGGCCTTGACTTTGGCCAACAAACCAATGCTGTCTTAGATCTTGAGTGAGAATCATTCAATGGAAGGAAAAACGCTTAATATGAAGCGAGGGTTTTTCGCGTGCAAATTGGCAACCAATTTATTATCTTTGTTAAGGTCTCATCATCATACACCCTTAAGCATGCATTCTAAACACATAATAAAGCGCATATGAAAAATAATAATGATATGCGGATGGATACTTTACATTGATCCTAGATCAAATCTCCCCCTTTCTCTCTCCAGCTAGCACATGTATTACTTCTACCCGTTACACTACACTTCTAAAGAAACCTCATTTACATTGAGGGGAATAGGTGAGAACAGAATACAAAGAATAGGAGGTGATAAGGCTGGACACGCAGGTCCAATTAATAAATCAAATTTATTACAATTTCCAAAATTGTCCTACTCATCTAATATCCATCCGATATATATTATTCATGCATCGCAACCATGTATTCACACAAGCATGTTATCAATCAATCTAATCAAATTAATTAATCTGATAATTAGTGATCATCCAATGTTTAAACAACGATTTGATTTTGTTCGAGTCAAACTCGTTTTGTAAATAAGTACTCGAAGTACGAATTCTCGAATTAAATTAAATCACAACATTAAATCCTATTCAATTTGTATTTAATTCTAATTCATTATTTAATTCCAAATTAAATACTACACTTTATAAAATAAACCTTTACTACTTAAATTTCGAATTTAATCGTTACGGGTCTCAAAGCCCGATTAACGTCCAACTTTAATTTAATTAAAGTCCAATAGGCTTTTAATTAATTTCTTAAGGCGTGGGCTTTTGGTTAACTCGGGTCAAACCGAATAACCGAAATCCAATCCGGGAGTTATCCCATAAGCCCAGAAATCAATTTAGGCCCATTAGGCCCAATTAAACTTTAAAGGTCCATTTGTCGTATTTGGGCTTCATGGAAGCGGTTTTGGGTCCAATTGGATCCAATCCAATTTTCCTTAACCCAACTTTGTAAAACAAAGCCCATTAAGCCCAATAACAACACAACAAACCCAAATCCAATTTAAGGCCCAATTAATTATATTACAAAAGATCCAATTTCATAATCTAATTAATCAAAGTGCATTAACATAATTAATCACCCAAATGATTATTTCCAAAACACAAATTAGGCTAATTAATCATGCTCTTCAACATCAAATAGTGTCCAACACAATTCAATCAAAATCAAACCCAATTAACATGCATAAAGTCTCGGCCAAAAGGGGAAAATCATGCCCAAATCAAATTCAATCCAATTAAATTCAATTCAACATTAATTCAACATCCCCAAATGATTTTCAACACATCCAATGATCAAAAATCAAAAATCCAAGACAATTTAGGGTTCTTCAATTTTCGGCCAAGCCTCCAAAATTGGGAAAAATTGTTCCAAATATTTTTTCATCATATTTATCTAATCAATCATCAATTCAACAATATTTAAGCACACTAATTCATTCAATTTCATTAAATCATGCCCAAATTCGTTTTGCCCAATTTTAAACCTAAAATCAATTTCATGCTTTCAAAGGCTCAAGATACCAATGTTGGTTTGCTCTAAGCTTCCCAAGATCATAAATCAGGCATGAAACAAGTGTAAATACAACCAAAGGAGGTGAGGAAAAACTCACATTGATCAGTTGAGATGCATGTGGTGATGAACCAAAAATACACTTCACGTTTCTGCCTTCTCCAAGCACGGCAATGGCAGTGAACTACACAGTGTGGGTGGTTTTTCTCCATCTTGTATTCGGCCATGGGTGTTCTCCATGGAAGCTCCAAGCTCCAAGCTCCAAGCTTCACAAAGTGATTCCTTGCTAATGAAAACACTTCCCTATCACCTTGGTATATCTCCAATGGTGTGCTAGCACATAGATTTTGCAACAAAATCATTTGCTTCTCCATTGTTGCTCGGTCAAACCAAGGAAAAATGAGGAGAAGATGCGTGAGAGAGAAGAAGAAGTTTTGGCTCCAAAACTTGTAAAAAACGTATACAGTAGTGAGAGAAGGAAAAAGAAAATGTAATAGGTTTATATTATTTCCAAAATTTAATAAACCATTTACCAAAAAACTTTTCAAAAAGCAAAGCATTTAATGCTTTCTTTCAATCACCTCACATCAACTCACATCACTATAATAAAGTGATAAGTTGTCAAGTCACATCACTCAAAGTGACAAGTGATTTGACGCTTGATGTGACTAATGATTTGATGCTTGATTTGACTTGCGTGCCGTACTCGAATTCGAAATGCGAATGAGCTCGCAAATAATCCCGGGCTCGGGTTTGCTAATTCCAAATTAACAAATTTTCCGTCGCGTCGTATTTAAATGATTACGCCTAGCAAAATCACTATTCACATCGCTAACGAACTAATTCTAAATTAATTCGTTCGCCCGAATTAAAATCTAATTTTAATTCTACGTCGAAATCCAATTTCGTTTAATATATCGAATATATTAATTTATCGATTAATTCCAAATTAATCGTTATCTCTCTTTAAATGATATTTTTATACTAGATAAAATATCTCCGTAATTAATCCCATATTAATTTTCTCTCTAATCAAATTAATCCCAGATTAATAAAGTGCGAGTCATACGGCATCGGTGAATCTTCGGAGAACGACCCATGAGATCTCCGGATATGTTGGCAGTAAATCGGGTCGTCGGACTATCCGAACACGTAAGTACCTAGTACTACGTTTACACCGATTCACAAGACAAGGTTGGCTTCTAGCAAAGCGCCATGCCTACCCAATTCTCCGGAAATATGCTTACATGAATAAACGATCTATAACAGGCGTAGTATACGTGGTATTGCATATTTCCGTCCAGTATCAGATGTCGCGTGCTAGGCCTGAGGCTGGAATTGTGTCTGCCCCGTACGAAGCACATGTCGGATGTCTGGTAACTAGTCTCTATATCGGATATACATGACCTAGTCATAATATCCCGATGACTGTAGTACTTAAGAGCTTCATTACCGTATCCTACGTGACATCATCTCCGCTATGACTGGAGTGATACTTCCGTCTTGACATCACACCCAACACACTACGATTCTCAATATACCCAGCATTGGCTTACACAAATCCGGTTAAAGCCCTGGACGACCACAACCAAACTATATTGATTGTCGCAAGTATTAGCGGTGCAAGTCTCAGGTTAAGACCAAATACACCTACCCTGATTTCGGACTTCCATAGACACATAGTCATACTACCAATGGAATTCCGAGGGGGTCTATCCAGAGCGAAGCTGTTTCCCGTACCATCGGTGAAACATAACCTCCTATTACACTTGTATGAGTATCCTATACCCAAATATATGAGAACTATGTCATTGTGCCCTCACAACGCGCACAAGTGCAATACTAGTCTTTTACGTAATTATCGATGTCCAATCTCGATAATACTCTGACTAGAGATATTTAATGATTTATCCTTCGTGGACTGATACTGTCTCATATCATTCTCGGTCCAGGAACAAATCATAGGGACCTCTCATCATTTATACATCTAGGTGATCTAATCACAAATGATAAGAGTGCAATCTCCTTTGTCACATAGTTAATTTGTACAACAATACCATGATCTGTACAAATAGTGACGCTATGGGTCATAACTGTCCAACACAGGATGCTATCGGTAGGAGACAGGAGAACCCATCTCCATAAGCCTCTGATTCTGACAAAAATTCGGCATGATGTATACAGAACATCATGCAACCTGGCTTATAGCCAGCACCATGAAACAACCTAATTACAAACTCAACACAAATGTAATCATCATCAAGGTCTCAGGCCTGAACTCAAAGAACAAATGTAAATACTTGGCCTCTGGCCAGAACTCAAAATAGAACTATGCTATTACAAAACTCTTACATATGAGATACAATGCAAAATACAAATACAAGGGTCATGATGACCCATAACTCGACCCAAGACTCAAGAACACTCTTGATTGCAATTGGGTCGATCCACTTTCTTCAAAGTCTTCACAGGTATCTTGTTGGCCCAGTATAACTGCTACTGACCTGCAAAACTACAACTGTTGTGGTGTGAGTCATAATGACTTAGTAAGTAACCATGTACATAACTTAAGCTTCAACCTCACACAAAATCTGAATTCCAATTCTAATTTACTTGAAATATCTATATGCTCAAGCAACTAAAAATTAATTGTGAGCTAATTATCTAGGTCTTCCTTTTTACAAACGTGTTACCTGTTGCTAATCCTCTTATTTGATTTCTCACATACTTTGAAATCTATTTTTCGTTTATAGTTTAGACATCTTAATACATATACATATATACATCAAGTTTTCATATCACTGATAGCCATGTCGCTAATTAAAACTTCTTTCGTCTGATCATAGACATCTCATGTTCTATTTACTAGTTATATTTTTATATATTCATAATATATGAGTCAAGTTTCTATTTCAATGACAACCTTATCAAAACTCTTCACGCTTTTACTGTGCTACTCAGCTATCCTTCAACTATCTTATTCATTCTTTGTCAGTTGGGTTGAGACACTTATTACAGTTATCTTTCTCTTGTTTCATTGAAATATCATTTTTATTCACAACTACTATCAATCACATACCCATATATATACATAGAGTCAAGTTATCTTACCTCAATGCTCTCTGAAAAACTCATTGTATGTAGACATACAATACGTATAAACATTCATCATATACTTACATGAATGTGATCATGCTGCCATGTATTAATATTAACTATATGCATCTCAGATGAATTACTAGAATACATGATTTATATGCAAGATTTGTAACCATACCCTACTTTAACATGCTATGCCTTTAGAAAATGCTATTTGAAAACCCTTTCTGATTAACTCTTTTCTGAAAAATTAACTTGAAAACTAGTTTCTGCTTTAAAATTCTGAATCTCTTATAAAACTGATGTTTCTGGAATCTTTCTTTTCTAAAAGGCTCTTTCTGAAAGCTGTAACTGAAAACTGAAATCTGAAAAATTGTTTCTAAGTTCTGTTTCTGAAAATTGTTTACTATAATCTAATTTCTGAAATCTAGGCACTGAAAATCTGAAAACTGTTTGCTGAAGATCTGAAAACTAAAAATTAGAAATACTCGATGCCCAGGACAACAGCTCAACTGCGGCATCTATGAAAAACTGGCGGTACTCGATGCCCAGGACAGCAGCTTAACTGCAGCATTTATGATGCGGTGGTGCCCTATGTCCAGGACAACAGCTCAACTGGCAACGTAGAGCTCTACACCCAAGACAACAGCTCAATTGACAGTGTAGCCACCACTAGGGACCAGGTACACGATCCTAAGCTGCCATCCTGGCCCTACATGTGCACATATTCTCTGTATCTCAAGTTACATACTGGGGTGAGGTTTTATCTCATGCCCCGAAAATCACGTAAAAACTGCTGATAAACTTTTTAAAACATAAATCAAATCTCAAAACTGTAAGAAATTTTTCTGAAATACTTTTCTTTCAAAAGCATCTATAACTTTTCTTTAAAACACTTTAAATTTCAAAAACATTGTTAACTGTAACTCAATCTCTGAAAATCTTAACACATACACATGCATATGCATTTCTCATGCTTTTTTCTACTCTAGCCATGATTCCATCTATAATGATCTTATAAAATGTATGCTCAGAATATCAACAGAATACTTACTCAAACTAAAACATATTATATTTATCTTACATTCCTACTACCAACGATGTACATACTTCTAATATTATCTTACTAACTCCATACTTATATTTGTATTCACGTTCAAAACTCAGATGCTACGTCACTTTATACACATACACTCAATTTACACATTCTGCGACTTCTCTATCTTATTAAACCCTCAAAGTATAGATATTCACACACATAAAAACAAAATTCTAAATCATATACATATATATTCATTTTCATATATAATTCTAATTACGCACATATAATATCTTATATTCTTTCAAATCATTTAGTTGATCTATAGGCTTTTAGTATTTATAAACTATTTACTCTTACTCACATAAACGTGCCTTTTATAATCCTTACGTCACTTTTTTCTATTACATAACAAACAATATTACTCACATATAGTTACTTTCTTATAAATCGTCATTCTTTAAACTTTAATCCCATTCCCTAGGGTGTAGTTTCTACAACCCCCATACCCAAGTCTCATTCAATTATAATTATAAACATGACATCATTTATATATATATATATATATATTATATATATATATATATATATATATATAATATATATATAATATATATATATATAATATATATATATACTGGTTTCATGCATATACTATATACAACTTTATTATAAAACTAATTTCGAATAATGTTAAATCTCTTAAGTATTCGTAACATGAGTTACTTACCTGGCTTGGCGGACACTCATAATCCCAGTCCGATCGAAATTTTGAGGCCATATTCAGACTCCCATCGTCCATACAAACGCGCTGGTGTCGTCGGAATTCCGATCGGAGGTACTGTTCATCATGGGTCACTATTCATCCGACACTTCTCGCCTCGTTTCAAGTGCAACCGTGCACGGAACAGAAAATCCGTCATTGCTAACTTGTAGTACTCATCGAGGGCTTCGATTCGGTAGGTGGCTCGGGCCGTGAAACCAACTGACGAGTTGGGATCGGCTAACCCATTACCACGTATTCTCCTTATCCCTGCCGCCGTTCTAGTCGCCGTTTGGGGAATCACCGACCACCATGTTGTTGAACAATTATGACCCATAGCATCACTATTTTTACTGAACACGGTGTTTTTGTACAAATTAACTATGTGACAAAGGAAATTGCCCTTTTATCATTAGTAATTGGATTACCAAGATATATATATAAATGATTGAAGGTCCTTATGATTAGTTCCGGATTGAGATGATATGAGACAGTATCAATACACGAAGGTTTAATCATTAAATATCCCTAGTCGTAGTATTATCGAGATTGGACATCGGTAATGCGGAATATACTAGTATTACACTTGTGCGCGTTGTGGGAGCATAACGGCATAGTTCTTATATATTTGGGTATTGGATACTCATACAAGTGTAATAGGAGGTTGTGTTTACCGATGGTATGGAAAACAGCTTCGCTCTGGATAGACCCCTCAGAATTCCATTAGTAGTATAACTATGTGTCTATGGAAGTCCGAATCAGGGTAGGTGTATTTGGTCTTAACTTGAGACTTGCACCACTAATACTTGCGACATTCAATATAATTTGATTTTGGTCGTCCAAGGCTTTAACCGGTTCTGTGTACGCCTCTTCTGGGTATATTGAGAATCATAGTGTATTGAGTGTGATATCAAGATGGAAGTATCACTTCAGTTATAGTGGAGATGATGATCACGTAGGATAGGGAACTAGTACTCTTAAGTACTGCAGTCATCGGGATAATATGACTAGGTCATGTTTATCCGATTACAGAGACTAGTTACCAGACATTCGATATATGCTTCGTACGGGGCAGACACTATTCCATCCCCAGGCTTGCACGTGAACATCCGATACTGGATCGATATACACAATACTACGTATACTACGCCTGATATAGATTATAATATTCCTTTAAGAATATTTCTGGAGAATTGGGTAGGCATGGCGCTTTGCAAGAAGCCAACATTGTCTCGTAAATTGGTAAAAATATGGTACTAGGTACGTACGGGTTCGGATAGTCCGACGATCGGATTTACTGCCAATATATCCGGGGATCTCATGGGTCGCTTCCCGAAGATTCACCGATGACGTATGACTCGCACTTTATTAATCTGGGATTAATTATAAGAGAGAGAAAATTAATGTGGGATTAATTATAAGAGAGAGAAAATTATCTGGGATTAATTACGGAGATATTTTATCTGGGATAAAATACTATTTAAAGAGAGAGAGCGATTAATTTGGAATTAATCGATAAAATAATATATTCGATATATTAAACGAAATTGGATTTCGACGCAGAATTAAAATCGGATTTTAATCCGGACAAACGAGTTAATTTAGAATTAATTTGTTAGCGACGTGAATAGTAATTTTGATATGCATATTATTTAATTACGTTGCAATGAAAAATTTGTTAATTCAGAATTAGCGAATCCGAGCCTGGGAGTGTTTACGGGCTCACTCGCATTTCAAATTCAAGTGCGGCCCACAAGTCACATCTAGCGTCAAATCATTAGTCATTTTGATTGATGTGATGTCTAGTCACTTTGAGTGATTGACAACATGTCATTTTTGATGTGAATAGTGATGGTTGTTGTTGGAAGAGTGTTTTTCACTCAAGTGTGAAAGAAAGAAATGACATATACCATTTATTTCAATTTTTGGTATATCATTTTTCTTTGACTTGATTTCTGAAATCAATTTCTTTAACACAAAAACACATCTCTCTCTTTCACTACTCACAAGAATCGACCAAGGGCCATTTTTCTTCATCATCTTTCTCCCTTGGCCGAATGGCCAACTTCTTTCTCTCCCATTTGGCTTGGCCGAATGGATCAAGAACAAAGAAGAGATTTTGTAGCAAAATCTCAATTGTGCTAGCACACTAAAGAGTCTTATAAGGTGATAGGGAAACCATCTCATGAGCATGGAATGCACACATAAAGCATGGAGCTTGAAGATGAAGATGGAGTCCAAAAATCTCCCATGGTCGAATGCTTCATCAACAAGAGGAAAAGAATTTTCTTCGTTGCATTCAATCCGATCAATGTAAGTATGATTCCGTAATATTTTTTTGATCTATTCGCACATGATTTCATTGCTTGATTTGATCCCGGGACTATAGTAGAAACCCAACAATGGTATCAGAGCCATTTTGAGCATGAAATTTCATTAGGGTAAAATTGGGCAAAATTGATTTGAGCATGTTTGAGTGAAATTGATTGTTTGGATATGCTTAAATTATGATAACATAGTGTTATGCATTGTCAATTTGATGAAAATTGGATTGGATAAATTTTCCCCAATATATAAGGCTTGGCCGAATACTTGGAGTTGCCCTAAGTCATGGTATTTTTTGATTTTGATCATTGGATGAGTTGAAATCATGTGGGGAATATTGATTTAGGATTTAATTGGATTGAATTAGGAATCGGACATGAAAAACCCTAAATGATGTAACATAGAAAATGATTGATTTTTGATTCAAATGTGTTGGACATGTGTTGATGATATGAACATGATTAATTATGTAAATTGATGTTTTGGAAATGTTAATTTAGTTAATTAATTATGACATACACTTTAGGTTAATTTAATTATGAAATTTGGAAATTTGGAATTAAATTAATTGAGCTTATTTTGGAAATGGGCTTGTATAGTTGTATTTGGGCTTAATAGGCTTGGTTGGGCCAAGTTTGGTTTAGGCTAATTGGTTGGATCCAATTAGGCCCAAAACCATATCCATAAAGTCCAAATATAACTATTGGGCCTTTAAAGTTTAATTGGGCCTAATGGGCCGAAATTGATTTTTAGGCATAAAGGGTGATTCCTTACTTGGGCTTTGGTTGCCGAAGCCCATGCCTTGAGAAATTAATTGAAAGCCCATTGGACTTTAATTAAACGACATTGGATGTTAATCGGGCTTTAAGACCCGTAACGATTAGATTTGGAATCTAAGTTGTAAAGGCACATTAAAAAGTGTATTTATTTAATTTGGAATTATAAACGAATTAGTATTAAATACAAATTAAATTGGATTTAATGTCGTAGTTTAATATAATTCAAGAATTTGTAGTTTGAGTACTTATTCACAAACAAGTTTGACTCGCGCAAAATCAAATCGTTGATTGAACATTGGATGGTCATTAATTTCAGATTAATTAATTGGATTAGATTAATTGATAACATGCTTTGTGTGAATACATGGATGCGATGTATGAATAATGCATATCGGATGAATATTAGATGGGTGAGGGCAATTTTGGAAATTATTGTAATAAATTTAGAATTTATTAATTGGACCTGCGTTGCCAGCCTATTACCTCTTGACTCTGTGTATCTCTTCTCAAATATTCCCCTCAATGTAAATGAGGTTTCTTTAGAAGTGTTATGTAATCTGGTAGAAGTAATACTTGTGCTAGCTGGAGAGAGGAAAGAGAGAGATTTGTTATAGGAACAAAGTGTTTAAGTATCCATCCGCATATCATTAATATTTTATTTATACGCGCCTTATTATGTTTTTAGAATGCATGTAAAGGGTGTATGATGATGAGACCTTCAAAAAAATAATTGGTTGCCAATTATGCGAAAAACCCTCACTACTAATAAGCGTTTTTCCTTCTATTGAGTGATTCTTACTCAAGATCCAAGACTGGCACTGGTTTGTTGGCCAAAGTCAAGACCTTTGTCCGTCGCGGATGTGTTTGAATCATGAAGGCTTTGTTCCATATCGGGGCCTTGTCCAAGTTGTGATTTGTTGGCCAAAGTCAAGATCACTTCTTGTCCATCGACATCGATTACGAAGCTTTCCATAGTCAATGGGTTCTGCTTAACTGGGATCATTAAGCTTGTTGTGCCAAAGCCAAGGCTTAGTTGATTTAGAGGAAAAAGGTTAGGGAATATATTGGATATATTGGCATATATAAGATACATGTTTCGGACTTGGACGTCCACCTACTAGATCTAGGATTGGATGGGATCCAATTGATCTTAGAGATCTACCTAGTTAATTATCATACAATTTATTGGCCAAAGTCAAGATTTGTGTTAT
This sequence comes from Zanthoxylum bungeanum, assembly GCA_019454045.1. Taxonomy (NCBI): domain Eukaryota; kingdom Viridiplantae; phylum Streptophyta; class Magnoliopsida; order Sapindales; family Rutaceae; genus Zanthoxylum; species Zanthoxylum bungeanum. The sequence goes on along the minus strand of SKCR01026280.1, from coordinate 2,143 downwards.
TTAACGGGATCCTAGCCCACTAGAAAACAAGGTTTCTCGAGCACTCAACAAAGGGTTAGAGGCTCGCCGGAAAATAGTGGGAGGCAAGTATTAGATTTGCAATTTCGTTTAGATACTTGCAATACACGCTCATTTCAATTTTTTCGTCAATAAATAAACATAATAGTTGGACTAGTATTTAATTGTTGTTTTAATTAAACATTTGAACTGTATTCAAACTATGTCAATTTATAGTTGATTTATAATTGGATTATAGTAATCAATGTAATTGAATTTAACCAATTAAATTATAGTTGATTATATAGTTAGACTATAGTAATCATTATAATCAATAGTACCTGAAATCGTTGATTCGATAGTTGGACTATTGGATTCAAAATTATTGAAAGATTAAGTGTTTAAAATATAAATCTGGGTGAAAATATTTTAAAGGCTTTAATTTTCAGATTGGGAATAAAACCTTAGGATAGTCCTAAGTACCGAGAAGTTATTTTATTTGATAAAATGACATCTCAAGCCTAAACCCGGAATTAAGCAAATAGTAGAGCATGATATTTGGAAGATTCATATGATGATAACTTTAGTGCTTAATCCTTTATGCTTGCCATAATGACTCCTTAATTTCATCTTCATAACTAAGGATTAGATCTTTAAATCATGATGTTGAAATTGAAGGATCTTCATAGATCTATACTTAGATCTTAGAAGCATTAATTGCAATAGAAAACTCTTGGAGAGTTAATGGCTATGCTCAAGGAGACAAAGCCAAAGTTTGCAAAAGGGCAAGAAGCACAAGGCACATCTTACTTCGGTATCCCAGAAGGTCAAGGCTTGGCCAAAGACTTTTCTGGATCTAAAGAAAAAAGGGCAAAGGCAAAATCATCACAGTCTTCCAGGAGGACAAATGACAAATCCCAAGATGTCTGCCTAAACTGTGGCAAACGGGGTCACTGAAGCGAGACTTCCGTATGGACAAGGCAGACATGAAGGAAGTAAAGGCGGGGCAAGGCTCTGACTCTAAGTATGTTTGTCATAAACATGTTCACCTAGTATTAAAATTAGATTTTAGATACTAAATGTGGAACATAGATATGCATTGATGGGCATAATCTAATTATTAGCAGGATACCGACTTCAGAGGAGATTTATCTGCGAATAGAAACGGGACGACAATCGCTTTTTTAACCGTAGATACCTAAATTTAGTAACTACCCTTCAGGTGTGTACTTAAATTAGGAAACTGTTATGATGTAACTAGTTTGACTAGAAACATTATCTCTATATCGAGTGCAACTTGTTACGAGTGTACCTTTATATTCTAGAACACTAACGTGTTTTTTTTATAAAAATGATATTGAGATAGACACATTAGATGTGAAAAATAGTATTTATATTTTGAATATAGATAAATCTCAAACTTATGATGTGACAAACAAATAGCTCAAACTGAATTAATCAGTTGAGACTTATTTATGGCATTGTTGTCTGGGACACAATAAACAAGACTCGTATACCCACACTTTCGAAGAGTGTGTACTAGGAAAAATTTGATTCCATACAAATAATGTCTACGAATCTAGTTTATTAGGCAAAGTGCCTAAAATACCTTTTATTTGGTAAAAGCGTAAGTGCTACCGATCTGTTAGCCCTCATTCATAGTGACGTAAGTGGGCCCATATCTAGCTAGGCTAGAGGTGGATAATGAATGTTTTGTGATCTTTACGGATGTGGCATTGCATTATGGTTATGTGTTTCATGTGAAACACAAATCGGAAACTTTTACAGTTTCGACACAAAGTAGACAAACGGATAGGCTAAAATATTTAACATCATGATTGGACCGTGATGAAATTACTTAAACAATAAGTTTCTCAAATAATTGAAAGAGTATAGTATTCTTTCAATGAGGACTCCTCCCAGAACACGTCAATTTGACGGTGTGTTCGAACAGAGAAACCGAACCTTGTTGGACATAGTAAGGTTAATCATGAGTCACTCTGAGCTACCATTTTCCTTCAAGGGATAAGCATTAAACAGTACAATACTTATTTTGAATAAGGTTCCAAGAAAATTGGTTAGACAGAATTCACCATTAGATATGAACAGGAAAGAAACTGGGTTTTTCATTCCTGAAGATTTGGGA